>JAGKTI010000489.1:21483-39912 GCA_018397915.1 Birgus latro
AGTCAAGCCTCCCCCCAAAGTCCGCCACTAGGTAGCGGGGGCAAAGTTTTCTGGCCGCATGCCCTTGCTGGCGTCAACCCCTGTAACGTAGTGGGATACGTTGTGTAATATGTAAAGCGCATGTGGTGTAGTGCATAGGATAGTTAGAGGAAATGTTTGGGAGAGTATGCTGGTCTACTCTCCATGTTACTGTCACACTGAAAAGGTCAGCAAAGGGGGATGGTTAGGTAGCTAGTGAAACAGGAGCTCCAGCTCTCCCTATCACCAGTATTCCCATTCCCCTCGGGAGTACTACCCTGTTCGGCCCGTGCTACAGCCTCCTCCTACATGCTACAGCCTCCTCCTATATATGAGGCCTCATATGATTGTTGTCATTTATTTAGAGTTCATATATTTGTAATCCATTATCCAATTTTAACATTGCCATTTTGCCAATACTTTATGAATATCTTTGTAATTCATCACGATATTAGTGTTCCTTTCACGTGTATATATAATTTGTTTTAGATCCGCCTGATGATGAAATAAGTAGTCTCCGAAACAAAGCAATTATTAAAAAACAAGATGAACTATCATCCACTCACTTAATGTAGTGCTGCCTACTTCTTCCTTAGCCTTTATCATTTTTTTCTGTGCCTGCCCTCCTCTCTTCCTATTTCTCCCATCTTTCCTGTCACTTCTTATTGCTTTTCTTTCCTTTACAGGTGGCTTTACATTGAGTGACAAACCAAATGGTTTCCTGTAAGGCAAGAAACCATTTACAACGTGGGGTGGTAACCATATAACCAAACCATAAGTGCTCCCTACGTGTCAACAAGTGGGTGGGTGGAGGGTTAGTGCCCCTCTCCGTAAAACAAATAACTCAAAGTCAAATGGTCACCCCTTACGGGAATATGGCATCTGGCAATAGATAGACAGATATTCCTCCATCAAGACCTGGTTTGTCTCTCTCTCTCTCTCTCTCTCTCACATATGTTATATTCTTTATTATAATTGTCATTTTGTTTATGCCCGGTAGGCAATAGTCAATGCTGCTGTTGAGGATCCCTTTGTCACTGTGACCACCGTCTGTCAGGATCTAGGACTAACCTGCACTGAGTGAACAATAAGATCAAGGTTGCACTCTGCTGGGATATTCTCTCGTATCCCCGCAAGAAAGCCACTCCTAACTGAGGAAAATATGGAAAAAAGGATGGAATATGCGATGAATTATGCTGACAAACCACCATCATTCAAGGAGGGAGTAATATTTTGTGATGAGAAAACTTTTATCACTGATGAAAAGACAGGTTCGAGAATTTGGAGAGAAATAAACACTAGGTATGCATTATACTGTATACAAAAATAATATATTACCACTGCATCACAAATAGCATTTATTTTACTCGTATATGTTTACTGACTTGTCTTGTGAATTATAGTACACCCAACCCTCGGCTATCGTGCGTTCCGCTATAGCGTTTTACTGCTATCATGCATGAATTAAAAAACCTACCCAAATTCCTTTATCACGCACTAAATGCCTGCTATCACGCACCAGCCTTGTGGATCGAGCAAAAAAAAAGCTTGGCCAAGTGGACACATCAGCTGACCAACCAAAACATTCAAGATGGCAGAGGATGCTACTCAAGCAGTGATTGAAGAAGCTCAGTTGATAAAGTCTGTATGCTCAAGTGTGAATAAAACTCCACTATAATACAGGGTGTCCATAAAGTCTCTTTACAAAGGGGTTCATTTAACAGTACCTTAATGCAACATCTTTCATCAACAGGGTACCTGAAATACACAAATGCAATGTGTTTAAAAGCTTTGATAACCACTGAGTACATAGAACAAATCTGATTAAGATATCTCATCAATTGCCTTTGTAATGATTTTTAAATTGTAAAGAGACTTTATGGACAGCCTGTACATTAATAACCACTTTTATATACGTGATGATGATGATGATGGGAGGCCTTATACTTCATCTTGGCTTAGAGATAGGTGCTTCGTCACCAACACTTTCATAGCAGTTTTACAAACAAACCTATGAACTAGTCACTACAGTATACCCAAAGACTCTTAATTAAATGTTTCATAACTTAACACAATGAATTTAGTGAAGTTCAACCTCCTCATAGAAGTGAAAAAAGTCCACAGTTGGAGCACTTGCAGTACACAGCTGAAGCAGCCGCCATCTTCTTTATTTATAAACAGTAGAGCATGCCGATAACAATATGCTCATTTTTTTACTATATGTTATTATGTGGTACAAAACGGGTATCTTAGGGGTAAATATTGAGGTCACGGCACCAATTAGAATTATAGTAAACCCCCAATTAAAATTACAGTAAACACTTCATTAGCCGAACTATATGGGGCTCTACCCTGGTTCGAATTACCTATTTTTCCGGCTTACCAAATTTTCACCCCCCAAAATTGCTAAATTACCGAATTTCCACCCCCCAAAATTGCTAAGACAATACCTATTACTTGTCCTTTCAACACTAAATTAAAGAAGCATATATAAATAAATAAGTTATGACAAAAAACAATTTAGTGCATTTAATATACATTTAACCCCTTCAGTGCTGGGTGTATTTTCATTTTGTTTTTGCTGCCACCAGACAATTTTAGTCAGTGTAGGTTGGATCTGTGGAAGTGCACGGGGTTGGTACAGCCTTCGTTAGCCCCTTGTGAGTCCAGTCCTGAGTGCCATAAAATCAGCTGGAGGAAGCGTAAATAAAGTAGAAATAGACGTCACAGTACTGAAGTGGTTAACTGGTAGAAAATCATTCACAGAGGCAGTACAGACCGTCGGTAGCGTGTGTTGGAGATGGATTTTCACCCCCCCAAATTGCAATAACAATACTTATTACTTGTCTTCTTAACACCAAAGTAAAGGAGCATATACAGTGTATAAATTAATAAAGAAAGACAAAAAAGAAAGAATTCAGTGCACATAATTTGCCTTTCATCAGAGGCAGTAGATTCATCTGCAGTTTGTTTTGTTTTGGAGACGGAGGTGGCTGAGTTCACACTTAAACGTAAATTCTAAAAAGTACCCAGTATTTATTTCACTCTACATTAAGAGCTAAACTTAAATGAAAACACTGTAACAGACTGCAGTGTAACACCTTTCGTTAAAGGCAGTAGATTCTTCGGCAGTTTGTTTTGTTTTGGAGACGGAGGTGGTTGAGTTCACACTTTAACGTAAATTCTAAACAGTACCCAGTATTTATTTCACTCTATATTAAGAACTAAACTTAAATGTAATCACTGTAATAGACTGCAATGTAACACTTTCAGTAATAATAATACTGAACTTTAATCATGATCACTACACTAAGTCACATGCGCACATTTTTTTTTTTTTAGCTTCATTCCTTTACGACTAGAGGTGCCAGTATCACTTCTTTTAAGCTTTGAACTTTCCATGGCAAGGCAGAAGGCAAGAGGAAAGCACTGCTCAGCACTAGATGACAGTAAGAATGGCGCAACTACCGTCTCCAAAAGCAAGCAGCAGACTGGAGCTGCGTGTCCGCCTGGCGCCATTTCTCCCCCTACTTTCGCATTTCGGCCTACTTTCATACGTGGTCTCGGCCTGAGTTCGGCTAACTGAAGATTCTGGCTTCTAAAAGTTCGGCTTATGCAAGGTTTACTGTATTACCATAGGTTCTTCACTTTGGCTATCGCATTTTCGGCTATAGCGCAGCCATGGCGGCACCAATTAGGAGTGATAGCCGAGGGTGGGGTGTAATCTCATTACCTTTGTTGGATTCCTTGTAATAGTCAATACATATGTTTCCCTCCTTGTAACAGTCAATACATATGTTTCCCTCCTTGTAATAGTCAATAAATATGTTACCCTCCTTGTAATAGTCAATACATATGTTTCCCTCCTTGTAATAGTCAATACATATGTTTCCCTAGATATGAGCCCCAGCACACTGTTTACAGTCGTAGGAGTGGGAGAGTTACAGCTGGGCTTTTCGGGTGGATGCATGCGAGTGGTGTCAAGAACTTAGCTGGTGTTGGCAAGAAGTTTACTAGTCAAGAATACATCCACATCTTGGATGAAATTCTGCTGCCGTCAGTTAGAACTATGGTGTTTCCTGAGCCTATGACATTTTATGTGGTGCAGGACAATAGCCCTATCCACACATCACGAGTTGTAAAGTCATGGTTTCCTGAACATCCAGAGATTACACTCCTCCTTCATCCTCCAAAATCCCCAGACCTGAACCCTACTGAGCACATCTAGGCAGCAATATGCAGGAAAATGGCCAACAACCACACTCACCACCAACGAGAAATTTTAATGAATGATGCTCTACGAGCATGGGAGGGCATGCGTGGCCATGAGGGACAGGAGCTGACTAGAACCCTGGTTGCATCAATGCCTGACAGGCTGAACTGTGTCTTGGGTGCACGAGGCACATACACCCATTACTAAGCATGTGAATAAAAGGTCTGCATCACTACTTGTATTCCTTCTCCTACAGAATAATACATGACTATCAACACATAATGGGGTTGCGGATACAGATAAATAAAGGTGCATCTACCTATATAAAAATTAGAATAATAAATAACACTAAGAGCAGAGAGGAGATGGGGGATCTTGACTATGTTACCACCCCTAATAGTGAATGCGGGTAGACATAATGCATATTTGATAAAAAAATCATTTCTGATCCAATTATTAACCTGTTTTGGGCACAAAACAGCAATGTCTTGGTCATATGCAACACGGGTCTATTATAATATTCATCAATCAATAAAGACAGTGTCCCACCTTAAGAAATCAGCCTTGAGAGAGAGAGAGAATCATGCGAAGATTCGAATCATCGAGATGGCGAGCTCCAGCAGCGCTACCAATGTCACAGTTGACTCCACTGAAGTATTGTCTGTTGTCACAAGATTTGGATCCACTGTCAGAATGTTTCAAGGCAAAAGTGTAAAGATTGATTTTTCCGCGAGTGTACATCTGTGCCTGCGAATATCCTCTTCCTTTACTGCCCACATTTCACAACCATACAGCATTACACCCCTAACACATACAAAGATCCCTTAGCACAGAGGGAGAGCCCTCTCAATGTCAGGAGAGGCGACAGCTCCCTGAACTTTTTCCAACCACTCCTTACTCTAGCCACAGTGCTAGCCAGTCCCACCTCCGGCACATAACATGTCTCCCAAATAACAAAACTCTTCCACACACTTAAAAGACTCACCAGCAATTTCAATCCTTTCACACCTGACAATCTACACATGCCCTTCTCGACACACCGAAAACATGAAATCAGCATTATCCTGCAGTCTACCTCTAATTCCACTACATCTCTTATACACCCACTGATCACAAACATTGCTATCTATCTATCTACTGCCAGAATCCTTAATCCCGTAAGGGATGGCCACAAACAAATCACCTCCATGTTGCCCTATCCCCTGCCATTTCACTGCCCTACTCCAAGCTCACACCCCCCTCTCTCATATACCTCTCCACTCCATCCCTCCATCTCATCCTTGGCCTCCCCCTCCCTCCCCCCCTTCCACCTCACTCACATATACTCTCCTCATCAGTCTCTCACTCTCCATCCTTTCCACATGGCCAAACCACCTTAATGTGTTTCTCCTAACACTTCCTATCACATCCACATCCACATCCACACCACAACACTCCTTCACTTCCTCATATGTCAGTCTGTCTCTCCATGTGACTCCACATGCTCCTCTCAACTCATTTCCACTGCTCTCACTCTTGACTTCTGTCCCTCCAACTAGGTCCAAGACTCACTTCCATATGTTACAGTTGGTATCACAATACTGTACTGTCATGCAGTAGCTTTTTCACTTCCATGCTCACTTCCCTGTTTCTTATCACTGCTTTCAAGGAACCAGCAACCTTTCTTCCCTACTGCATCCTTTCAAGCACTTCACCCTCTAAACTTCCACCCTTACTCATCACACAACCCAAGTACTTAAACGCACTCACATTCTCCATTTCCTCCCCATCCAATCTCACTCTACATTCACTGACTTCACTCTCTCGAAGACCATAACTTTACTCTTCCCTACATTCACCTATAGATTCCATTTCTTACACACTCTCCCAAACTCATCCACCAAGCCTTGCAGCTTCCCTTCGTCTTCACTTAACAACACAGTATCATCTGCAAACAACAGCACAGGGAGTTTCCAAACACTGCCCTCTCTCACTAGGGCCGTTCCAACATCCACTTCCCTCTCTCACTAGGGCCGTTCCAACATCCACTTCCCTCTCTCACTAGGGCCGTTCCAACATCCACTGCCCTATCTTGTATCTCTTTTATAACCCGATTCATATACAGATTGAACAACCATGGAGACATGACACATCCTTGTCTCATTCCAACCTTCAAACAGAAAAATTCACTCAGTTCAATATCCACACGCACTGCAGCCTTAGCACCCTCATATATACTCTTCACGGGCTTCAACTTCCCATCTACTCCATGTATTCTTAATACTTTCCACAATCCTTGTCTATCCACCCTGTAATATGCTTCCTCCAAATCCATGATGGCTGCATACAACTTCTTTCCCATCTCTAGAAACTTTTCCACTAGAGATCTAAGAATGAATATCTGATCTACACAACCTCTTCCCACTTGTTCTCCAACTGATTCCTCTGTTATTTCCCTAACTCTGTCAATAGGTATCCTACCATATACTTTTCCTATTACACTAAGAAGGCAAATGCCCCTATGATTACCACACACTTCTTTTTCCCCTTTTCCTTTGTACAGGGGAATAATTATACCTGACTTCCAATCCTCCAGGACTCTACCTTCCTCCCAGGCAAATCTGCACTTCTTCCACATCCATTCTATTACTATCTCCCCCATGCTTCAGCATTTCACCACACACTCCATCAATTCCTGGGGCTTTCCCCATTTTAACTTTCTTCATTGCTTCCACAACTTCCACCCTGCTGATTTCTTCCTCTCTTCTCACATCCCTCCTTCTTCCAGTAATTCCCCAGCCACTTATACTTGCATTACTTTCATTCTCTATGTTCAACAATTCATTACAGTGTTCTCTCCATCTGTTCACTTTTCCTCCCTTCTCCACTATGGCCATTCCAACATCCACTGCCCTACCTTGTATCTCTTTTATAACCCGATTCACATACAGATTGAACAACCATGGAGACATGACACATCCTTGTTTCATTCCAACCTTCAAACAGAAAAATTCACTCAGTTTGCCATCCACACGCACTGCAGCCTTAGCACCCTCATACATACTCTTCACGGGCTTCAACAACTTCCCATCTACTCCATGTACTCTTAATACTTTCCACAATCCTTGTCTATCCACCCTGTCATATGCTTCCTCCAAATCCATGACGGCTGCATACAACTTCTTTTCCATCTCTGTGGGGGGAGGTGGTGGCTCAATCGGTAGATAGGTGGCCTGTTGTCCTAATGGACCCAGGTTCAAATCCTCGCTGGGGCAGGGAACAGTTTAAGGATTTGAATTTCATTAAATCAGACTTTACTGATCTACCAGAAGACTCGCCGACATGTCATAAAAGTACCCCCACTAATACCAATACACCAGTCCTGTATGAGACAGCCCTAGCATGTATTCAATATGGATGGTAGGTGTTAACGCCGAAGTGGTGACATGTAGAGGTGTATGGTATGTAGGAGGACTGCTGGGCCTCGATAGCAGGCTATGAAGCCTATGCCAAGAGTCGGACACATTAAAAAAAAAAAAAAATCTACCATTTTTATCTTTCATTCCCCAACTAACTTCTTTGGCACCCTGTCTAACTCTCTTTACCCCCTTTCCAGAACATTTTCTTACATTATCTCCACTTTACACTCAAATTCCTTCCAAATTCCTCATCCACTCTCTTCTTACTCTCTCTTACTAATCTTTTCACCTCTCTCTTCCTCTCTGCATATAACTCTCTCTTCTGTCTCTCAACTTCTTCGACGCCCCTGTTTCTCATCCACTCACTATATGCTTTCTTCTTTTGTGCCACAGGCTCTCTCATCTCTTCAATCCACCATGCTGTTCCCTGCATCCCCGTTCATCTTCTCTTCACCCCACACACCACCTCACATGCTGGACAGATTTCTTCTGTGAATATCTTGCACACACCTTTCACATTCCCCATCTGCTCCAATCTGTATTTACCCAGTTGCTCCTCCACTTCCCACTTATATTCTGCCTTTTTTCCATCCTCTTGTAACTACTCTACCCTCCTTTTAAGAAATACTTCCCCCTGTCCTTCCCTTCTCATATTTCCCCATTTTGTTTGGACTTTGATTGTGACCACCAGTCTGAAAGTCCACTCCCCCAACCTCTATATACTCTTGCATCCATTACACACCTTCTCATTCTTTCATCCACACACACACAATCGATCATTGCCTTCCGTTCATTCAGTTCACCACCCACCCTTCTAATCATTCGCCACGTATACCTATGTTTATGGTAGTTTTGAGTTATTTTTTACGTCATTGTTGTGCCCATACTTGGAAAATGGAGTGAAAGGGTTAAATTTTCAGTCCTGAATGAGAAAATTGCATGTCCTCCGTGGCCAGGCTCTCCCACGGGAGATGAAAGTGGAGGGTCAGATCCGATTAGCAATACAGAAGTTGAGTCGCAACTTTCAGCTCCCACACCACGTGCGTGGCTAAAAATATAATCGTAATGCAGTTTCAACACTATGAATAAGTCTAATTATTACGAATACAAAGACAATGCAGAAACAGCTACATTTACAGATGAGAGAAAACATATTTTTTCCATGATAACACGTTCACGTTTATCATTTTACCATGTTACACTCACAATATATATTGCTGTCTCATAAACTGGGTGGTTGTGTGTGTTTTGCAAGGGAGGAAAAATATTATATTTTCTGTCTGGGTCGAGATAATGGGTGTAACTACAGTATCTGTTTTCAGGCATGGCCATGAGTGAAAAAATCGTACATCCACTCGTCACCGCAGAAGGTGGTGAACTGAGAGAGGATATGTAAGAGGGTGAAGTGAAGGTCAGTCTCATGTCCCAGATGTTCGTTCACTTCCTAAAAGTTTTCATTTTCTACAAGTCACACTGCATCGAATGATCCAAACCATTACAACAAACCTGAGCAAATAGGTAAAGATACTAAGACAAAAATGTATTTTTCACTTACTGTATTATCTTTTTTGTTTATGTATTTTTCACTTACTGTATTATCTTTTTTGTTTATGCCTGTATTAATTCATAATCATAAACAGGTGGTTGTGTGTGTTTTGCAAAGAAGAAAAAAATGATATTTTCTGCCTGGGTCAAGACAATGGGTGTAGTGCTTGTTTAGGCATGGCCAGGAGTGAAAAAATTGAAAATCCACTCATCACACCAGCAGGCTCTGAACTGCTTGATGGGGTCTATGGGAATGTAGTGTAGGTCAGTCTGAAGACATTAAGATCATTCATTCACTTTCCAAAAATTTTTGCAGTTTTTTACGGGCCGCGCTCAAATGACACCAGCTGCCATTTATCGATTAAACGTCATTCGACGCCAGAGGCCACAAAGGGGTTTGACAGGACAACTTCCCAAGTCCCGGATTCCTAAACTCCTCATGGGGCGACATGGGACCAGATGATGGATGGATATATATTTTTTTTAATGCAATATGAAGTAACAGTGAAATAAAATACAACAGTATAGCAAAAAATGGTTATAGCACCAGACAAGAAACTGTATATATGCAGACCAACCTGTATATCCATATCCTGTCTTGTTATAAACATGGATACACTTAGGTGGTCGTCCTTCCAACATGGCTGATTTCCCAAGCTGACTATTATCCACCACTCGCAGCCGGGTCAGTTTCTGGATATACTGAAGGGATGCACTGGTGTGGAAATGCATGCCCTTCCCACATCTCATCACCTTCTCCATTCCTGGTGCAACATTCATATCTGAGCAGCAATAAATGTTAGAGTTACAAAAAAAATTCTATAATTTGAAAAGTTTTATTAATACTGTAATTTGAAAAGTTTTATTAATACTGTAATATATAGATATCCTTTGGATGAGACTTCATGAATGTTACTTCCAACCCCATATGCCAAAGACATCTCTGTGAAGCTGAATACAATTGTCTGGCATTACCGAGAGAGAAACCCCATATGCCAAGGGCATTTCTATGCTGAATAAAATTGTCTGGCATTACTGAGAGAGAGAGAGAGAGAGCATTCTGAGGCAAACAGAATCAATAAAGACTTACAAACTATTCTTTCACCCCCAGAATGTCCATGCTTAGCTGCTAAAATATGCTCATAGTAACTGTCTGTCAAAATGAAATGATTCTCATTACTGCACCTAATAATGGAGACCTGAATTCACATGTGAAATGTCTTACAAAACCACACCCATGGGCCTACTACCTACCAATCCTAAGCTACTGTAACATAGCCCAACCTGCACAGTGTTCTCTACAGTAACTCAAATGATGCCAATGATTCTGTAGAAAATATCACAAAAATTAATATACAAATACAGTATATAAACCAGGACTCTTAATACATTCAAAATAAGAATATAAAACTGTCTGGAAATAAAGCCACCTCGTTTGTAACAGGTCTCGTCTTTGACCTGTAGGTGAAGGTAGAAAGCTCCTGGCGGTCCTAAAAATTTAGGTGAAAAGAGTTTTGAACTCGAGACAGGAAGCTGTTTAAAGATATGAAGTAATATATTTTAAGCAGCAGAAATACAGTACCTTACCAATTTGCTTCCTCTTCTTCCTGGATGTATTCTATATTTTTCCAATCATTTTGATGATCGTAAATGATAGTTTTCTGTTGATTTTGTTTACCTGATAATTATATCAATATTTTGCATTTCCCTAAATTTGTTTCTCAAGTGCAATGGTGACACTTTACCAAAAAACTACTCATGTCTACCATAATTCATGGACTAGCCTATCCTTAAATAATAACAACCTAGTCTTACCTAACCTAAATTAACTTTACATAAGTTCATCTAAACAAACATTAATAAGCTAACCCAAACAAACCTAATATAACCTGACAAACTACCGTATCTATCTATCCATGGCCAGATGCCATAATCCTGTAAGGGATGGCCATTTGTCTTTGAGTTGGTGGTTTTATGGGGAGGGGCAATCCCTCTCCACTGGCCCACTTGTTGACACAGTGCACACATGTGGGTTGGTTATATGGTTACCACTCAGTCCTGTAAATGGTTTCCTGGCTTACAGGAAACCATTAGGCTTGACAATGTACAGCCACCTTAAAAAGGAAAGAAGAGTAATAAAAAGTGATGGGCAAAATGTGAGAAATAGGAAGGGCAGACAGAAAAAATAAGATGAAGGAAGAAGTAGGCAGCACTATATCAAATGAGCAGATGATGGCTGCCACCACCAATCACACTAACCTGCCAAACTGCAAAGGTAAATGAATTTCAGTCTTTTAAAGTAGGCTGTCCTGTCTGCCATTAGGCCAGTGAAACAACATGCATCAGAAAAGCCAACAACAGAAAAGAAAAAAAAAATTGCAATAAATATTTCTATCTATCTATTGCCAGACGCCATAATCCCACAAGGGGTGGCCATTTGACTTTGAGTTATTTGTTTTACAGGGAGGGGTACTAACCCTCCACCAACCCACTTGTTGACACGTAGGGAGCACGTATGGTTTGGTTATATGGTTACCACCCAGCGTTGTAAATGGTTTCTTGGCTTACAGGAAACCATTTGGCTTGTCACTCAATGTAAAGCCACCTGTAAAAGGAAGAAAAGCAATAAGAAGTGACAGGAAAGATGGGAAAAATAGGAAGAGAGGAGGGCAGGCACAGAAAAAGAATGAAAAAGGCAAAGGAAGAAATAGGCAGCACTACATCAAGTGAGTGGATGATGGTCGCCACCACCTACCATGGAATAAATATTTACCAACCTAAAAACAAAAAAAATAAAGAAAACATCCTGCAAAAAGTTATTCGGTATGTTCATTCTGATGCCTAAACTAAACCCTTATTTTAGTAACAAGATACATTACCTCATACCTGCACTCTATTCCAAAGTTTGCTTAACATGAACCGTAATGGAAGAGACTGGCGAGTGAGGGGAGGGCCTCCTAACCATTATAATCACCTCATACCATACCTACATACGCTTTAAGAAAAAAAATAATAGTAATAATAATCGTACCTTGTTGTATCGAAGTCGATGGCTGTGAATGCTTTTCTACTAAGCTTGCCCGCAATGCCCAGTTTTTGAGGTTTTCTGGACAATTCGCCGTCACTCTTGGTCACAACAATAAGAAGACATTTCACCGTCAGGACTTTTCGCCGTCAGGACGAATCCCCGTTCACTATGGGCGATCAGAACAAGACATTGAATATTGTCATTTGAGATTAATATACTTGTATCTCTTCAAAGTCGTTTTAAAATATACCAAGGATGTTATAGTACCAATAAAATGAATGAAGACAACTATGGGTGACGCCAAAGTCGACTGCAGCGAGGTAGAAATAAGTTAATTATTAGCTAAAAGTGCAACTTGTAAATAATATCCAAAGTCTGCGATATTGAATGAACATAGACCTTGACAGTTTCCCATGAAAATTAGTATATTAATCAAATGACGGGGAATCGTCCCGACGGGGAATCGTCCATGTTTTGATGGCGGCGAATTGTCCTGGAACCATTATGGTTCGGCAGGTTCGCTGTAGTGGCTATTTTGGTGCATATTATTGGGTTAAAAAGGAGGGATACATTCAAAGGCATATTGCGCAGTGTTAAGAAACTAATTACATATTTCTTGGTGAAGGTGATGGAGCAAAAAACCACAAGGATGTGATGAGGTGTACCATACATACATACCTCTGTTATTCGATTCCGGGACAATTCGCCGTCAAGTTAAATGGGCTGGTAGTATTAAACTACCTCTTCCCACGAGCAAGCTCTTCGTCGCTCCACCCGCAGTTTTAAAGCGAAGAGGTTCCTTGTACAGTGCGTGAAGAGGTCCCTCGGGGTTAAAAGTATGAAGCAGGATTATCACCCGCCTCCTTCCAAAATCGTATCTTTGTTTATACTGATACCATATTCATATAACTAGTAATTACCGTAACATTCACGAAATGCATTTGCAATTTTTAAAAATGTTTCTTTTGTGTGATACTTTGTCTAACATAGCTGAAAAATCAAACATATGCGCTAAACCCTAGCGGTTTAAGCTGAACTGTAGCAGTATTAACCTAGCTTAACCTAAACTGACCTGACCTAACCTAACCTAACCTCCTTCTAACCTATCTGAACCACCAAACAAAAAAGCTAAATTCTAGCGTACGGAAGTCTCCGCTAAATTCTAACTGCCATAATACTAATCACAGTCTTACCTTTCTGAAGACAGTAATGAAAAGTGGAATGGTGTACAAGTCTTTTAGATAACCTGACCTGACCTAACCTAACCTATTTCTAACCTAACTGAACCACCAAACAAAACAGCTAAATTCTAGCCACCGTAATCCTAACCACCGTTGGGACCCCTCTCGAGTATTAAAGTATCAAGTATTAAAACTATTTCCTACCATTGGACAGATTTGGAGACGTTATTTATCAGATTTAGCATATCATTTTCACAATATACCACATGAGAGAGTAAACATAAATTACGGCAAACTCCTCCGGAGCGCCTCTGCCGCAACATAACTCTTCCGTGTCTCCTTCTGGGGAAAGGCTGTTCGGCCGGTGTAGCATTAGAATCTGTCCCCCTGTCCGCCCCCTACGGCGCATGCGCGGGAGTTGCCAGATGGCGCCATAGGGGCAGACCGTAGGGGGACAGATTATAACGCTACACCGGTGTACCATTAGAATCTGTCCCCCTGTCCGTCCCCTACGGCGCATGCCCGGGAGTTGCCAGATGCCGCCATAAATATGCCATTTGTAGTTGGCTCTCTGTAGGGGTAACATAATCGCAGCTTCTCGCCCTTTGTTTACAAACGGCAAATGGTCAGGCTTGAGTATACGTTGTACGAACTTACAGTGAGAGCTTACAATGTTTACATCAAGTTACAACCAACTCGGCGAGATACAATATTGTAGGTCGTTTCGAGTATCCACCCCTTGCAATATCACATGAGAGTAAACATAAAACAAATTACCGTAAACTTGCGTTCCTCCGGCGTACCAATTTCACGATTTCTTTCCCAGAGAGCGTCTCCGCAGCATACCAACCCTTCCGTAGTCTCCTTCTGGGAAGAGGCTGTTCGGTCGGGGGTTAAAGGTACTGTACCAAACTGGGAAGGGCCTTTTCACAAAGATGTTTCGTGAGAAGGGGAAGAGGTTGTTTAATACTACCAGCCATGGTATCTTCCACAAACCCCATCAGATAATACAATTTACAATCAGTCCACGCTGCTGTTTCTGTAATGCAACCCCTCAAACCACAACGTACCTCATGCATTTCATTTTTACAGCACAGACTGTACTGTTGTTTGCAGATGATACTGTGTTCTTGAGCGAAGACGAAGGGGAGCTGCAAGGCTTGGTAGATGAGTTTGGGAGAGTGTGTAAGAAACGGAATCTAAAGGTGAATGGAGTGAAGCCAGTGAATGTACAGTGAGATTAGATGGGAAGGATATGGAGAATGTGAGTGCATTTAAGTACTTGGGTAGTGTGATGAGTAAGGATGGACGTCTGGAGGGTGAAGTGCTCGAAAAGGTGCAGCAGGGAGGGAAGGTTGCTGGTTCCTTGAAAGCAGTGATAAGAAACAGGGAGGTGAGCATGGAAGTGAAAAAGTTGTTACATGACAGTATTGTGATACCAACTCTAACATATGGAAGTGAAGCTTGGACCCTGTTGGAAGGACAGAAGTCAAGAGTGAGAGCAGTGGAAATGAGTTATTTGAGAGGTGCATGTGGAGTCACATGGAGATACAGACTAACAAATGAGGAAGTGAAGGAGCATTGTGGTGTGGTTGTGGACGTGATAGGAAACGTTAGGAGAAACACGTTAAGGTGGTTTGGGCATGTGGAAAGGATGGAGAGTGAAAGACTGATGAGGAGAGTGTATGTAAGTGAGGTGGAGGGGGCAAGAGGAAGGGGGAGGCCGAGGATGAGATGGAGGGATGGAGT
Organism: Birgus latro; assembly: GCA_018397915.1. Taxonomy (NCBI): domain Eukaryota; kingdom Metazoa; phylum Arthropoda; class Malacostraca; order Decapoda; family Coenobitidae; genus Birgus; species Birgus latro. The sequence continues at coordinate 36,616 of JAGKTI010000489.1, forward strand.
GGAGAGGTATATGAGAGAGAGGGGTGTGAGTTGGGAACAGGGTAGTGAAATGCCTGGGGACAGAGCGACATGGAGGCGATTTGTTTGTGGCCACCCCGTGCGGGATTGAGGCGTCTGGCAATATATATATATATATATAGTAAAACATTCAAGAAGTGTCCTAAAGTGACCAGATTCTTGCAGTCCATTAGCTTTGCATCTGAATAAAGCAGTAGTCTCAGCAACTAAAATGATCTTCATCTCTGACCACAGCTTAGACATTTACATAAAAAAAACAGAGAATATAAGACAACCACAGTCACATAAAGCACTATCCAATTTGTTTAATGTCTGTCTATCTATCTATTGCCAGATGCCTCAATCCTGTAAGGGGTGGCCAGAAACAGATCGCCTCCATGTTGCCATGTCCAATGTCACTTCACTGCCTTGCTCCCGGCTCATACACCCCTCTTTCATATACCTCGCCACTCCATCCCTCCATCTCATCCTTGGCCTCCCCCTCCCTCTCTTCTGCTCCACCTTACTCGCATACACTCTCCTCGTCAGTCTCTCGCTGTCCATCCTCTCCACATGGCCAAATCACCTCATTGTATTTCTCCTAATGCTTTATATTATACCACATCCACATCCACACCACAGCACTCCTTTACTTCCTCATTTGTCACGGTCTTTCCATGTAACTGCACGTTTATTGTGCTGTCATCTAATGCAACATCCTGTGTGAGATGGACTAAAAGAAAGGTCTTACCCGACTACAATGTAGTGACTGCTCCTTCTACGGTACATACAGGTAATATCCACCATCACCACCACAAAGACAATGACCTTTTAAAAGTTGTGACGGAACCTCAGCCTCAGGCACCCATATCTCAGAGGGGTAATATGGGACTGGCAGTTACCCCTTTCTTAAACTACCATAACCAGCTATGTATACCCAGTGCTGCACCACTGACCTCTGCCTGTCTCAGAACTGGTGGTTTCTCAGAGATAGTAATCAAGGATGGGAAGAGCTTCACATCAAGGATGAGAAGAGCTTAGAGCTTCACATCAAAGATGAGAAGAGCTTAGAGCTTCACATCAAGGATGAGAAGAGCTATTAGAGCTTCACATCAAGGATGAGAAGAGCTTAGAGCTTCACATCAAGGATGAGAAGAGCTTAGAGCTTCACATCAAGGATGAGAAGAGCTTAGAGCTTCACATCAAGAATGAGAAGAGCTTAGAGCTTCACATCAAGGATAGGAAGAGCTTCACATGGGTCAAAAATCACTCTTGGTAACTATTTAAGCTTATTTAATTCAACATACCACTGTAATTTTTTTTGAAAAATTATCAGCCCTTTGAAAAAAAAAAAAAGTAGCTAAAACTGCAAAAATATCCAAAGCTTATTTCTGCAATACATATTAATTTATTTTCTAATTATCTTTTAAGTGGGCATGTGGAGAGGATGGAGAGTGAAAGATTGACGAGGAGAGTGTATGTGAGTGAGGTGGAGGGGGCGAGAGGGAGGGGGAGGCCGAGGATGAGATGGAGGGATGGAGTGGAGAGGTATATGAGAGAGGGGGGTGTGAGTTGGGAGCGTGGTAGTGAAATGGCAGGGGACAGAGTGACATGGAGGCGATTTGTTCGCGATTGAGGCGTCTGGCAATAGATAGATAGATAGATAGATATATATATATATATACAGTAATCCCTCCACTATTCGACGTAATAGAACCAAAGGCATGTCCGGACACTGGTTTTGTCCGAATATTGGTCCTGAAGGTCCAGCACCAGTCATTCATGACCCTAACCTAACCTAACCTAAATCAGAAAACTACCTTCCTACCTCACTACTGGATATATATAGCACTTATGTAGGTCCCTTTTCACATAAATAATGCACACAAAGCATGAATTAGTTGAATTTTAACCAAAAAATGATGATTTATAGGTACAGTAGTAAGGCATAGGTGCTCAGAACTTGCCACCATAGTATAAGTAAGTATCGGACATGGAAATCATCTTTTCTCACATTTTATGCACTAAATTATGGGATACAAAGCATCAAATACAGTAAATGATGTAAATTGTTACCAGAAAAATGGTTAGGTTAGGTTAGGTTATGACCGGACATGAAATTCACTGGTTATTCACCTTTTTCATAGCTGGTGCACTTAAAAACCATGCATGAAAAAATTAAATTGAAAGCAGGAAATTATGATTAACATTTAGGGTAATTTTTTAACCCATTTACAGCATCCTGAAAACAGGTTAGACATGAAAATCTTTATGGTAATCATCTTTCACACAAATCAATGGCATTCATCTTTTTCATAGCTGGTGCACTTAAAAACCATGCATGAAAAAATTAAATTGAAAGCAGGAAATTATGATTAACATTTAGGGTAATTTTTTAACCCATTTACAGCATGCTGAAAACAAGTTAGACATGAAAATCATTATGGTAATCATCTTTCACACAAATCAATGGCATTCATCTTTTTCATAGCTGGTGCACTTAAAAGCCATGCATGAAAAAATTAAATTGAAGGCCGGAAATTATGATTAACATTTAGGGTAATTTTTTAACCCATTTACAGCATCCTGAAAACAGGTTAGACAAGAAAATCTTTATGGTAATCATCTTGCACACAAATCAAAGGCATTCACCTTTTTCATAGCAGGTGCACTTAAAAACCATGCATGAAAAAATTAAATTGAAAGCAGGAAATTGTGATTAACATTTAGGGTAATTGTTTTACACATTTACAGCATGATGAAAACAGGTTAGACATGAAAATCTTTATGGTAACCATCTTGCACACAAATCAAAGGCATTCACCTTTTTCATAGCTGGTGCACTTAAAAACCATGCATGAAAAAATTAAATTGAAGGCAGGAAATTATGATTAACATTTACGGTAATTTTTTAACCCATTTACAGCATGATGAAAACAGGTTAGACATGAAAATCTTTATGGTAATCATCTTGCACACAAATCAAAGGCATTCACCTTTTTCATAGCTGGTGCACTTAAAAACCATGCATGAAAAAATTAAATTGAAAGCAGGAAATTATGATTAACATTTAGGGTAATTTTTTAACCCATTTACAGCATGATGAAAACAGGTTAGACATGAAAATCTTTATGGTAATCATCTTGCACACAAATCAAAGGCATTCACCTTTTTCATAGCTGGTGCACTTAAAAACCATGCATGAAAAAATTAAATTGAAAGCAGGAAATTATGATTAACATTTAGGGTAATTTTTTAACCCATTTACAGCATGCTGAAAACAGGTTAGACATGAAAATC
>JAGKTI010000489.1:48779-107391 GCA_018397915.1 Birgus latro
CAGTGGGGGTGTGAAAGATAAAAATGGTAGATTACTAGTGGAGAAGGGAGAAAAAGTAAACAGATGGAGAGAACACTTTAATGAACTGTTGAACATAGAGAATGAAAGTAATGCAAGTATAAGTGGCTGGGGAATGGCAGGGAGAAGGAGGGTTGTGAGAAGAGAGGAAGAAATCACCAGGATGGAAGTGGTGGAAGCAATGAAGAAAGTTAAAATGGGGAAAGCCCCAGGAATTGATGGAGTGTGTGGTGAAATGCTGAAGCATGGGGGAGAGATAGTAATAGAATGGATGTGGAAGGTGTGCAGATTGGCTTGGGAGGAGGGTAGAGTCCCGGAGGATTGGAAGTCAGGTATAATTATTCCTCTGTACAAAGGAAAAGGGGAAAAAGCAGTGTGTGGTAATCATAGGGGCATTTGCCTTCTCAGTGTAATAGGAAAAATATATGGTAGGATACTTATTGACAGAGTTAGGGAAATTACTGAGGAATTAGTTGGAGAAGAACAAGGAGGTTTTAGGAAGGGAAGAGGTTGTGTAGACCAGATATTCATTCTTAGATCCTTAGTGGAAAAGTTTCTAGAGAAGGGCAAGAAGTTGTATGCAGCCTTCATGGATCTGGAGAAAGCATATGACAGGGTGGATAGACAAGGTTTGTGGAAGGTATTAAGAATATATGGAGTGGATGGGAAGTTGTTGAAGGCAGTGAAGAGTATGTATGAGGGTGCTAAGGCTGCAGTGCGTGTGGATGGCAAACTGAGTGAATCTTTCCATTTGAAGGTTGGATTGAAACAAGGATGTGTCATGTCTCCATGGTTGTTCAATCTGTATATGGATGGGGTTATAAAAGAGATACAAGGTCGGGCAGTGGATGTTGGAGTGGCCCTAGTGAGAGAGGGCAGTGTGTGGAAACTCCCTGTACTGTTGTTTGCAGATGATACTGTGTTGTTGAGTGAAGACAAAGGGGAGCTGCAAGGCTTGGTAGATGAGTTTGAGAAAGTGTGTAAGAAATGGAATCTAAAGGTGAATGTGGGGAAGAGTAAAGTGATGGTCTTCGAGAGAAGTGAAGCCAGTGAGTGTACAGTGAGATTGGATGGGAAGAATATGAAGAATGTGAATGAATTTAAGTACTTGTGCAGTGTGATTAGTAAGGATGGTAGTCTGGAGGGTGAAGAGCTCGAAAGGGTACAGCAGGGAAGGAAGGTTGCTGGTTCGTTGAAAGCAGTGATAAGAAACATGGAGGTGAGCATGGAAGTGAAAAAGTTGTTACATGACAGTATTGTGATACCAACTCTGACATATGGAAGTGAAGCTTGGGCCCTGTTGGAAGGACAGAAGTCAAGAGTGAGAGCAGTGGAAATGAGTTATTTGAGAGGAGCATGTGGAGTCACATGGAGAGACAGACTGACAAATGAGGAAGTGAAGGAGCATTGTGGTGTGGTTGAGGACGTAATGGGAAGCGTTAGGAGAAACACGTTAAGGTGGTTTGGGCATGTGAAGAGGATGGAGAGTGAAAGATTGACGAGGAGAGTGTATGGGAGTGAGGTGGAGGGGGCGAGAGGGAGGGGGAGGCCGAGGATGAGATGGAGGGATGGAGTGGAGAGGTATATGAGAGAGGGGGGTGTGAGTTGGGAGCGTGGTAGTGAAATGGCAGGGGACAGAGCGACATGGAGGCGATTTGTTTGTGGCCACCCCGTTCGAGATTGAGGCGTCTGGCAATAGATAGATATATATATACAGTATATGAGTGTCATTTTTAAGCTTTCCTTACAATAACAAGAGGTATAATACGATACTCAATAGTAGATCAATTAATTTTATTAAAGAACATACCGGTATTGAATGTTTTATAAGAAATTATATACAGTAAGACCTCACTATAACGGACTAATTGGGGCTCAGGCCAGTCCGAAATATGCGATTTTCCGATAAAAGTGATATCCGGACTTACCCCTGCTAATCCGGACTTTTTCCGATATATCAGACATTAGTCCGGATTGCATCAGTCGTTTTCACCACCATTGCAGTATTGTACTGTGTTATACCTTCACTACATTAATCAAATGGTATAATAACACTGTTTTACTTGTCTTATTGTGGTGAACATAGCTGAAGTGACTTGTCAGGCAGTCCGGACTGCTTTCTGGCTATATCGGACTTTTTCCAATATATAAGAGTTTAGTCTGGTAGCTCCTCGAGTCCGATAAAAGCGAATTCCGGTCTACTGAAGTCCGTTATATCGAGGTTTTACTGTACAGTACAGTAATGATATGTTATTTTTCACATTAGATTATTCAATAGTTAAATACAAATGGAGAGAAACACTTCTTAGTGGTGAAAAAAAAAGTACAGTAAGACCTCACTATAACGGACTAAATTGGGCCCAAGCCATTCCGATATATGCGAAATTCCGAGAAAAGCGACATCCGGACTCACCCCTCCTAATCAGGACTTTTTCCGATATATCAGACATTAGTCTGGATTGCATCAGTGGTTTTCACCACCAGTGCAGTATTGTACTGTGTTATACCTTCACTACATTAATCAAATGGTATAATAATACTGTACTGTGCACTGAAAAACATGTCTTTTACTTGTCTTATTGCGGTGAACATAGCTGAAGTTGTCAGGCAGTCCGGACTGCTTTCTGGCTTTATCGGACTTTTTCCGATATACAGTAATCCCTCTATTATTTGGACGTACAATACTCGGATATACTCACTATTTGGATATTCTGGACTGCCCAACCCCCAAAATGCAAAAAATTCTGAAAGAAATTGATAAATTTTTGATTTTTTGGGACCGCGTCAGTTTGAATTTCCCGCGCGCGCTGATCCGCACTGTTTACACTCGTGGCGCCACTATCGGTCGCCATTACCCACTCCCCTCCTCCCTCGTGAACAACTCCGAAAATAGCGGCCGAAGTGATTGCTTTTGTGGTGATACCCTACCTCCTACAGTGCTTTATAATGCTCTTCACTTTCTTCATCATGTGTGTGATGATGGCCCTGCCTCCTGAGAAGAGGACGAAAGTGGTTCTGACTCTGGAGAAGAAGAGGCAGATATTGGACAAGGTGGACGCCGGCTGGTCAACAGGGCGCATCTTACGTGAGTTTAACCTCCCTCGCTCCACCTTGTTTGATATCAAGAAGTCCCGAGACAAACTACAGCAGTACACGGCTGATTTCGCATCGAAGACCAGACGAAATGTGCAGAGGAAGGTGATGTTTATTCCTAAGTATCCAGACATCGACCGCTCCATGTTGATTTGGTATCGACAACAACGTGCTGCTGGTGTGTTGGTACTTGGAACGGAGCTGAAAGCTGCTGCTGAGAAGTTCACAAGGCTCCATGGATCGTCACTAGACCACACGGGAATTTACTGTTGTGTACAGTGCAGTGAAGTGATGTTATTCCAGTTATTAAAAAAAAACCTTGGTGAAAGTGTTGGTGAGAAGTGCTGGTGATTCTCAAGTGGAAAGGTGTGTCAGGTGCAAGGTCTTCCTGTCAGAGTCTGAGATGATAGAGTGGGTTATTACATCAGGACGGCCGCTTTTTGTTCGTAAGTACCCTAACTTCATGCCTAACCTGTTTTCATCATGCTGTACATGTGTTAAAAAATTACCGAAAATGTTAATCATAATTTCCTGCTTTCTATTTAATTTTTCCATGCATGGTTCTTAAGTAAAACAGCTAGAAAAAAGGTGGAAGATGTTAATTTCATGTCCGGTCCTAACCTAACCTATGGTTACCATAAAGATTTTCATGCCTAACCTGTTTTAATCATGCTAACATGTTAATGCGTTAAGAAATTACCCTAAATGTTAATCATAATTTCCTGCTTGCAATTTAATTTTTCCATGCATGGTTCTTAAGTAAAACAGCTAGAAAAAAGGTTGAAGCAGTTAATTTCATGTCCGGTCCTAACCTAACCTAACCTATGGTTACCATAAAGATTTTCATGCCTAACCTGTTTTCATCATGCTGTACATGTGTTAAAAAGTTACCAAAAATGTTAATCATAATTTCCTGCTTCCTATTTAATTTTTCCATGCATGGTTCTTAAGTAAAACAGCTAGAAAAAAGGTTGAAGCAGTGAATTTCATGTCTGGTCCTAACCTAACCTAAATTAACATTGTGTTAATCATAATTTCCTGCTTTTAATTTAATTCTTTCATGCACGGTTATTAAGTGCACCAGCTATGAAAAAGGTTGAAGCAGTGAATTTCATGTCCGGTCATAGCCTAACCTAACCAAACCTAACCTAACTTAACCTAACCTAACCATTTTTCTGGTAGCAATTAACATCATTTACTGTATTTGATGCTTTGTATCCAATAATTTAATGCATAAAATGTGAGAAAAGATGATTTCCATGTCCGATACTTACTTATACTATGCTGGCAAGTTCTGAGCTCCTATGACTCACTCACCCCTAAATCATCATTTTTTGGTTAAAATTCAATAAATTCATGCTATGTGTGCATTATTTATGTGAAAAGGGACCTAAATAAGTGCTATACATGTCCACTAGGGAGGTAGGAAGGTAGTTTTCTGATTTAGGTTAGGTTAGGTTAGGGTCATGAAAAAACAGTGCTGGAGCTTCAGGACCAATATCCGGACAAAACCAATATTCGGACATGCCTTTGGCTCTATTACAATGGATATTGGAGGGATTACTGTATAGGAGTTTAGTCCAGTAGCTCCTCAAGTCCGATAAAAGCGAATTCCGGTCTACTGAAGTCCGTTATATCGAGGTTTTACTGTATGTACTGAAGGTTATGTCAGTACTCAAGGCCAAGGTTGAATACTGTAGTTACAATAATTCTGACAGTCACAATGAGACCTGTTTATTACCTTCAGGATAACTTTACATACCATACTGATTTTTGAGTACTAAGATTTTCTTTTACAACAGTGAAATGAATCAAAGAAGAGTGATTGTATGGTTAGCCTAAGTTTTATTTTTACTCTGCATGTACTCATACTGTAATTTTATTTTAGAATAAATAGCTATACTGTAATATGTGTGTAAAAGTGTGATCATATCAGTAGTTATTTTAGTGAATGTGGATATCACTTTTTTCCCAATGCATCCTCAGTTGAATTTACAGTATTTATATTGTAATAAGTTCTGCAACAGTTGTCTGTTTTGTTGACTGCCAGTCCTGTTACCCCTGAGCATAAGGTGGAGCACTGTTGGTCCACAGGTAGTAATTCCCAGTCAAGCTGAAACAAAGTACATATTACACCAGTCAGTCACTGCCTGTACATAATGTGTTCTTTATACTGTAATTGATTTCAGCCAGAGAAAAAAAAAAATGCACCATACAAGAAAAATGGGAACAATCAGTCCAACACTACAGTGCAGGATCCACTTCAAGGCAAAAGTGCCCAAGGTTAGGCTACCACAGATCAGAACCTATAAAGGGTGCATGACTGATCTACTAACTTACAGAATTCCACAGTAAAAAATCTCCAGTCACCTCTTTAACTCTGGAGGCTTCAAGAGAAAACATTGAAATTCTGGCTGAAACTGCATAGCACAATAAGAAAGGAACAATGAACAGAAATGTAAGGTTTTAATGGCTTGTAAAGTGTAAAGCCAGCTTCATCACTGGTGTTGTGATCACTCAGCTACATGTACACAAGGCACAGGCACTGATGGCTTGACCAATAGGCATAATACAGTGGATGCACTACAGCCATAATTCTAGGAAAATGCAGCACTGTTTTATGGCAAGAAAAACAGTAATCTGACATTTTAGATTGTGATTGTTGTAATGTGCAGACTGGTATTGAGCTGAGTGCAGTACATTATTGTAAATGGGCAGGCTTAAGAATACAACCTAGGAAGTAAGTGGTTACCACAATCTTTGGGAGAAACTGTACTGTACTGTGGTGTGGGGGCAAAAGTTCAGTTGCTGACCCTGTGAAACATCCCCAGGCAACAAACCCAACCATACTTATACAATAAAGTCTGGTATGAGAGACTACTGTACTACACACACAAACAGGAGTCTCTTCTACACAGCTAAAATCTTTCCTGGTGTAGGATGGACTTGCTAAACAAGCCTCCAGTGGCAGCTGATACCCGTATACAGTATAAGAAAAACTCCAGATTTAAAGGAGTGGCCCTAGGTAAGGGTCAGTGACAGTCAGGCCAAACAGCCAGTAAAAAATTACCCACACTACTTTTTGGTACCACACTAGCAGGACTGGAGCTGCACAAAATCAAGTTTTGATGTTATTGCCATCATCCCGTTAAAAAATGTCTACACATGCATGCTTGGCCAAGGCCTAAAAAAAACTAACATAAGACATTTGAACATCACAGCTCATTCAGCACAGTGACACTTTAATTATTTTCTTCCTACCACTATGCAACTGTATTCAGTTCAGGAAAGGTTTTTCGAATTTGAGGAGTTAGATATAGCTTTTATTAATCTTTCACTTTTATGGCAGTAGCTATCATTTTCATTATCATCATCTCATTATCCTGCCTCTTCCACCGGCAGGTGGGGTGAGGTAGGGTACGGGAAACCAAAAAAGGAACGGATATGATAGTGGAAGAAATAATCAACAGAATGCCTAATGAAATGGGCCACACACACATTCATTCACCATTCAAGCCCCTGGAATTCGGCTCCGTGCAATATGTGCATGACTTCCATATGTAGTTTCACACTTACCGGAACCAATCCAGTAGAGTAAGTTTGATGACAGTCAGATTAAGAAAGTGTGCATATCCCTGGTCAGACATTCCTCCCTACACAATTCATCAAGTCAGGTCAGTTTTCTAAACTCGTCAGCTTCCATACCTCTCTTTCTCACACATTTATTTACCATATCTGTCCACCTTCTTTGCTTACCATGCCTCCTCCCTCCGTCAGACTCACTCAGATGTAACTTTGTCACCATTCAACACATCCATTCTCTCCACATGACGGTACCATCTAAACACACACACTTCAGCTCTGGTGTCCCCAAATTTCTTTACTCTCCTATCACACACAAACCTCTGTTTCTTATCAGGGTCTTCACAGTATCAGTGTGCTTTTAACTGAAATAAAATCATCTGTTAATATAAAAAATTAAATATACATGATGTCCTTGGGCTGAATGAGTTCATTCTACTTTACTGCAAGTCTTGTGATTTGCTCTAAAAGTATTTTATTTATTTATTTTTTCAAAGTCAGTTCATTACAAGCAAGCTTGTTTTAGCTGTTGTTTCTAATGAATTAAAATGATATCTACTTACTTGTGTTCAATATGGAACCCCATGTTAAGGCAGCCTAGGCCACAAGTAAGACACTCGCCTACCAAGAAGGCATCCCAGCTATGACACGGATGGGATGTAAATGGTATGTCACCATTGATGCTTTCAAGCCAGTAGTCATGAGCTCGTCCATGGCTGCAACCACGAGTGCTGTCATCTTCCCTTTCCTGCCACCTCTCACCTGCCACAATAGTCATGCATGTATCAAAAACTTATTGTTATTGTCATCTCAGTGCTCATTTCCACCAAAAAGATAGAGCAAGTCAGGAACCAGAAACAGGCAAAGCAAAAAAGTCTATCTATCTATCTATTGCCAGACGCCATAATCCCGTAAGGGGTGGCCATTTGACTCTGAGTTATTTGTTTTACAGGGAGGGGCACTAACCCTCCACCAACCCACCTGTTGACACGTAGGGAGCATGTATGGTTTGGTTATATGGTTACCACCCAGCGTTGTAAATGGTTTCTTGGTTTACAGGAAACCATTTGGCTTGTCACTCAATGTAAAGCCACCTGTAAAGGAAAGAAAAGCAATAAGAAGTGACAGGAAAGATGGGAGAAATAGGAAGAGAGGAGGGCAGGCTCAGAAAGAGAATGATAAAGGCTAAGGAAGAAGTAGGCAGCACTACATCAAGTGAGTGGATGATGGTCGCCACCACCTACCAGAAAAACTCATAAAACAACATATCCTGTAAATGGGCCATACACTGATATGCACATCATTCATGCCTTCAAAATCATGGTTGCACCTTATTAGCAAAACTATTTGTACTGTACTTTTTTCTTTCTCTCCCATCCAGTCTTTTACTGGCCCATAAGGAGCAAAGAGGTATGAAGCTTGGCTACTTGATCTTGACACTCAGGGCAAGGGTGGCTGGTCATTCTTCCCCGAGTGGCATTATAAGAGCAATAAAATCTCAACCATCCCTCAGATGTAAATCCATATGGGCCACATTCATTTAGAGCACTTCACCTCACTGGACCCCAAGGCATCTATCTGGATATGTGCTTACTACTGAACATAGTTATGTAAATTATTTCCTGGGCTACAAGAAATCATTCCTTATTTCTTCTTTGTGAAAAGTGGCACTCCTTTTGAAAGAATGAACAATAGTTTTTAAAACACAGAAGCAATACAAACAGTAAAAATAAATTAAAGCTTACATATGAAAATTAAAATACCATACATAGAATACTGGTAAGTTTCAGGCTAAAATCATCTATCTGAAAGCCCGCTCACAGACAACAACTTTTTAAATGTTTTGCTTCCTCCTCAGAATCCTATGAAAGGCTATGGCCATGACAGAACAGTCTCCAAGTTGCTATATGTCATTACAGTGATGACCCATTAATTGATCTTAATTAAGGCAAGACCCTGCTGAACAATGCATTTTGACAGATAATGCTGTACTGTACTACCCCACTAATCCCTCTACATGGGGCATAATCCCTCTAAAACCCTATACTATACAGGTCTTCTTCATTACTGACAAGAGTTACATTCCTATGATACCATTGATAGGCAAAACCTGCCAATACCAATTTTCCCATGGATGCCTTTATGTATACAGTAATCCCTCGATTATCCAAACATCCATAATCCGAACAATCCATTACCCAGATACTGTGATATGGCTGTTCGAACCCAATTATTCTTACATTTTTTCCATTTTATCCGGACAAAATGTTTCAATCCGTGTGGAAATTATGGCCGCACGAACATTTTCGCCTGGCCAGGCCCTGCAGTGGTGACTGCTTGTTTGTGGTTGATGGGTCTGCTTGACCATGGTAATTGCTTGGCTGTGGTTTATAGGTCTGCTTGACCAGACAGTGTAGTGTTAACCCCTAAACCGCGGGATGTCACTTTCATGACGGTCGGGTGCAATGGATCATACCGAGGGGTGACACTTTTTGTGTTTTTTAAAATTCGCCCGGGCTTTCAGGTGGTGACTTGTATCATCTATCAGCACTGCCAGTGTCCAACAACAGTCAGAGCTGCTAATGTCATCAGTACTCCCTTCCACTGTTGACAATTTAGCCATTTTCCTCCATTCTAGACTCCCATCCCTACCTCCCCTGTATTACCCTCTCGTGTCGTCTGCTCAGCCGCTCCGCGCTAAGTAAATCTTCCCCGGATTTTTCCACTGTTTTCATCCATTGAAATGAGCCCTATGCCTTATTCTTATACAAAATAATATATATATATATATATATATATATATATATATATAAAAAAATAAGGTAACTGATAGTGCCATACACCTGGAATTGGCTAATTATCACTTGGTACATCCAACCTGCACTCGTTCACTAATTTCCCCTGCTTTTTTTCCCCATGAAAATTCCGTATGAGCTACTCTCATAATATAAATGTATATAAGAAAGGAAGGGAGAAGCCTGAGTGATATTTATATTCACCTGGAACTACCTAATTTATTATGTATTGTCTAGATTTCCTACGGCTTATTTCTTAGCATATACATTAGCAGCTGACATTTTCAACTCTTGGCTACCGAGATACGTATTGTACATTCAGTTCGCTCTCGTCCTTCATGGTGAAATCACATCGCAGTCGCACCCCTCCATTTCTGCCGCTTTTGCGCCCATTATAAAAGGCCCTGTGACCTCTACCCCTACTAAACATCGTATGGGAAGCGGTAAAGGACTGTAGATATATATGAGTGCAATAAAGTACTAGAAATAATAAAGTGTGAGTGTGTATGTAAGTAAGAAATGACAGAATACCAGCAGCGAATTAGCGCGAGTGGGAGGCTCGTACGCGCTCGTATTTTACATTGCTTTCACAGTGTTTTTTTTTGGAGTATGGATTCCAAACTACCTGGAAATCATTGAATAGTGTTTCTAGTGTTAATATCTGGCAGTTGTATTCATATTACGGGAAGTCAGGAAGTGTAAAGTGGAGACTTAGTTACCCAACATCAGAAGTCTCCACAAGTCCGAAGGTAGTTGACAAGTGCTAAAAAAAACATCCCAGGAGGAAGCTGAAGGTGTGTGCCATGTGCATATTTAATTATAATATTCTAGGACTGATAACTGATTTTTGGCAAATATTTTAAAAAAGTCAGTCGGAGCGCGAATATCCCTGCGGGATGGGCACGGCGCGCATCCAACAACCCCGCGGTTTAAGGGTTAAGCAACAGGAACAAGTGTTGTACAATGTACTGTAGTGGCATTTTACAATGGCTTCAAAGTTATGTATGAAGGTTGGCCAGGGGAGAAGTCCATTATCCGAATGGATCCACTTTCCAGACATGACTTTGGCTCTATTAAATTAGATAATCGAGGGATTACTGTTTTCATTTTATACTTCTGATGCAACAACTCATGTTATGTTAATGTGATTTTAATGATTAAAAAGACTTTTCCTTTATACATATCATTCCACCATAGACCTGTCTCATCTGCACTGAATGCTGTTCAGTTACAGGTGCTAAGAATATTGGCATTTATGTAATGAGATGTGTAGATGGAAATTAGTAGAGCTGAAAGCAGCCGACTAGCTATGTACCGTACTGTACTGTACATAACACAAAGGAGACAGGCTTCCACCACGTGCATGCATATTTATCAAATCATTTTATTATTTTCTACAGAAGGAGCTACAAGCACTTAGGACTGGTGTAATTGTGTAGTGACAGACTGGCCCTGAGGTCACCCACACCAGGCAGTCCAACAAGCCACCCCCTGGGTGGGCCCACTTACATCAGATTCCTATTTACTGCAAGGTTAGCAGGGGCATTTTGTAGGAGGAAATTGCCCATCTGTCTTATCTTGGCCAGCACTAAGAATATTTTGTTATTTATTACAAGTGGAAATGAGAGGTCTAGATGGATATAAAAGGGATTAAAGAATCCCCCGAGCTAGACCTTACAATGAGATCATATAGCCCCGCTAGGTAACAGGAGGGCACTACCCCTCCCGGCACGGCAGTCCCGGGTGTGGCTCGAACTCGCGACCCCCCGGTCCCGAGCTTGATGCTCTACCTCTGAGCCACCGTGCCCCCAGGATGGATATAAGTAATGCCCAAAGCAGGTGACTAATTTATGTAATTCAAAGGAGACAGGCTGACACCAACTGCAGGTATATTTATGTTAATCATGATAGAGTACTGTACTGTATATCTACTGCAAGTTTGTTTTCACTTTTGAAGGCTCCAGTATGCTTGCATGTGTTGGCCTTGGTCACCTAATGGTGTCTGTCCATGCTGCTCGATCTCTGGCAGCTTCCCTCTTCAGGCATTTATCCTTGAGGTCACACTCAATGACCACCTCCTCCCAGGTCTTTTTTGGTCTGCCTCTCGCAACCCTACCCAAAACAGTAACACTTCTCACTTTCTGCACCCAGTTATCATCCCCCATCCACTCCACATGCCCAAAACCATCTCAATCTACCTCTCTTCATCACAACACCAATACACTCTACTCCCATCCTACCTCTCAACTCTTCCATGGTAATCCTAGCCCCCCCCCAGGTCTAGCACTCAAGGAAGCACTGCACATTCACCTAATAATTATCATTTCTGTATGTTTGATCCGTGAATATCCTCTTCCATTACTTCCCAAGTCTCAGGGCCATACAACATTACACATGCTGCATACCAAGATATCTTAACATGGAAGGAGAGCCCTCTCAATGACAGAAGAAACAGCTCCCTGAACTTCTTCCAACCACTCCTCACTCTAGCCACAGAGGTAGCTTCTGCCCCATCTCCAGCACATAACACTTCTCCCAAATAACGGAACTCTTCCACACACTCATAAGACTCACCAGCAACATCAGTCCTCTCATGCCTGACAATCTCCTACATATTCTCCCCGACATACCGCACACATGAAATCAGCATTATCTCGCAGTCTACCTCTTTTACCACTACATCTCTTATGCACCCACTTATCACAAACACTGCACAAGATGGAATTATTTCCCATGCCCTTGTGACAAATCACACTTGGTCACTCTCCTTCTTTGACAGTACCACCACCAGCCCTAGATACCATCACTTTTGTTTTATCTGCATTTCCTCTTGAGCCCTTGTGCCCCATACCATCTCTCCACTTCCTAAATCTTTCCTCCGCCTCCCTTTCATTCTCTGCAATCAACACCAGATCATCCACATACAACATCTCCCACTGGAGCCCATTTCTGAAGTCACGTGAGAGGGCTTCAAGCACGATGATAAACAATGGGCTCAAGACTGACCCCTGATGGACACCAACATTCACAGAAAACTCATCACTCAAACTTCTTTTCCTACCTGGGTATGAGCACCCACATACATAGCCATAATCACACTAACCAGCCACTCCTCAATCCCAAGCTTTCTCACTGTCCACTTCGTCACCTCTCTAGGGAATCTGTCAAAGGCCTTCTCCTAATCAACAAAAACAAAGTACAGATCCCTTTTCTTCCCTGTATATTTTTCCTGAAGCTGTTGAACAATGAATATGACATCAGTGGTCCCTTTGCTTGGCATAAACCCAAACTGCATCTCATCAATAGCTATTCACTCTTTCTCTAACCATACCTTCTAGAACTCTCTCCATCACCTTCATTATCTGGTCCAAAAGCTTTATGCCTCTACAATTTCCTCTTTCCAGGGCATCACCCTTCCCTTTGCACACACTTACAATTAACCTTTTCAGCCAGTCATCTGGGACAACACACTCATATATCCATCTATCCATCCATCATCTAATTCAGTGTTGCCCCATGAGGGGTGTAAGAGGCTGGGAATAGGCAAGTTGGTCCTGACACTTAAGATGAGAGTGACCAGCCTCACTCATCCCTGAGTGGCATTACATGAGCAATAAACCCCAACCACCCCTTCGATATAAACCTGCACCGGCTCAGTCCGATTGTAGTGCCTTAATTACCCACTATGCCACCAGGTTCCATAATTTAGTTATGTGGTTACCACCCAGTGTGGTAAATGGTTTCCTGGTGTACAGGAAACCATTTGTCACTCAGTGTAAAGTCACCTTAAGGAAGAAGAAAGAGGAAGGAATGAAGGAAAGAAAGACAAGAGGAATGAAGGAAAGAAAGACAAGAGGAAGGAAGGAAGAGAGGAAAGGGCAGGAACCCGAGAGCAGCACTGCATCGAGTGAGTGGATGGTGAGCGCCTCCACCTACCACTAACGCTGTATAATCATATTTATCAAGTCAGTAACTAACCCCACTCCTATATTTCCTGAGGCTTTCAGCATTTCAGCAGTCAGCCCAGACTCACCTGTTGCCATCCCCACCTGCATCCTTCCTATTGCCCAGCTCACAGTAGCAGCATCAATCAAAGGCCAAGGCCAAACGCTCGATCTGCTGGCTCCAAACCTTCTCCGTTTCAGTCAAATTCCTCATTCAACAGCCGATTGTAATGCTTTTTCCAGGCGCCTTTAATATCCCCACTGTTCACCACTACTTTTCCTTCATCGTTCTTCACACGCAGCTCACCTATGATATCTCTGTTTTCGATCTTCATCTGATTTGTCACCTTAAATATCATATTCTTCCTTGCCACACTTTTAGGTTATCCAGTAAAAGTCTCTGAGGCTCAGATTTTGCCATGTAAACCTCTTTCCTGGCTTGGCAGCCAAGTATTCCTCTTTGTTACCACCCCTTTTCCATTCCCGGAAAAACCCTTCCTTTCTCCTTAACTGCAGCTTCTACACCCTCATCCCACCACCCTTGTCCATCCACACACTGAAACAGTAACTCTCAGGAGATTGTTCTTGAGAGCTCTGTACTGTTCATTAACATATCAGTCAGTGGCTCTCTCATCTTGCTATAGGAGGCATCCCTTACTGCTTGGTTTTTCAACTTATATTTCCCCCAGACTCGTATGTACTCAACCTACTCACTCTTTTCCTAAAATGTGTGTTGTACACCATCATGTCCATTGTCTCTCCAAACTTGAGTATCCTTTCCCCTTCCTCATTCCTTGTACCAAATGCACATCCCCCATGTATCCCTTCATATCCTTGTGCCGCCTCACCTACATAACCATTTAAGTCCTGTCCCAAAACTATAATTTCATCATCCTCCATTCCACTTACCACATGTATTAAGTCATCTCAGAATCTAAATTTTTCTACTTCATCCAATCCAACCTGTCGAGCATATGCTGATGTAAATGAAAATGTGACCCCACAGAACAAAAATTTTACTACAATACTATTATCTTTTCACTCAGTCTCAATAAATTCATGACATATTTCACTCACTTCCCCTTAGCCAACACACCCACACCACCATATCCATCTGCCCTACCCTGCCAAAATATCTTGTATCGACAATCTCTCCTGTCAATCATTCTGGCTGATCATGCCCTATATCTAACCTCCTGCACCCATTCAACATTCACCCACCTCCTACTCAGTGTCTCAACCACTTCTCCCACTCTACCCCTCAAAGTACGAGGTCTGTTCAGTAAACAGCCGACCTTAGGCTCTTAAAAAGATAAATAGCTAACTTGTTGAGCTAGGACACCAGTCCTCCTCAAAGTATGCCTCCTCTAACTTGACACATGTAGCCCAGCATTTTTTCCACTGCCTGAAACAATTTTCAGAGTCGGTTTCCAGTATCTCCTGCAGATGGTGCGTCACATATGCCACAATCTCTTCTCATGGTTGAACATTGCTCAGGACATGTTGGAGTGTGAAAATCGCGACCCAGACTTTCTGAAGACTGTTATCACAGGAAAGGAAACTTGAGTGTACGGGTACGACCCAGAAACCATAGTGCAGTCATCCCAGTGAAAGCAAGCCGGGTTGCCTCGGCCAAAAACACGACAGGTCTGCAGCAAGGTGAAATGCACTGACATATTGAGTTTTTTTTTTTACTACCGAATACACACCAGATGGTCAGACTGTCAACAAACATTACAACCTCGACATTATCCGTCGTCTTCATGACAGTTCGGCGGAAGAGACCAGACCTTTGGAAAGTGGCAAGTTGAAAACTGCACTATGACAACACCCTGCCCATTCTTCACAACTGATTCAGGAATTTTTGGCCAAGCAAAATATCCTGTGGGTCCGTCAGGCTCCCTACTCACCAGACATGGCTCCGTGCAACTTTTGGTTATTCCCTAAGTTCAAAACTCCACTGAAGGGTTCGCTGTTTGAGACAAGAGAAGAGATCAAGACAAATGTGATGATGCACCTGCAGGAGATACCGAAAAACAACATTAAAAAATGTTTCAGGCAGTGGGCTACGCGTGTCAGGTCAGAAAGGGGCTACTTTGAGGGGGATTAATGTCCTAACTAAACAGGTTAGCTACCATATTTATTTTTTTAGAGCCTAAGGTTGGATACTTTCTGAACAGACTTCGTACCCACATTCCAGTATGCAGGATTATTGTACATACATATACAGTACAGTCATGACCATGAATATGATCTTGTTACATCAGGTAAGAACCAATTACATGCCATTAAATCATAAATCAGAGTTGATTTAACAAGGGTTCAGTGGGGATATGAGTACATTGGGGGTCAATGCCCACATAACCTAAAATCTCAAAAAAACATTTCTGCAACTCACCTGAAGTACAGTGATCCCTTGGTTATCCCACATAATTGGTACTACACCTAGTGCATGATAACAACACTGCGCAATAATGAAGACACAGAACCTGTGGGATTTATCCTAATTGGTACTGGGCACCCCACTTGTAAACCCAAATTTTTCCTTTTACAATAGTATGGAAGCAAAGCTTGGACCATTTTGGAAGGACGAAAGTCAAGAGAGAGCAGTGAAAATGAGTTATTTGAGAGATGCATTTGGAGTTACATGGAAAGGCAGACTAACAAATGAGGAAGTGAAGGAGCGATGTGGTATGGATGTAGATGTGATAGAAAGTGTATGGAGATGTACAATGAGGTGGTTTGGTCATGTGCAGAGAATGGAGAGTGAGAGACTAAGACAATGTGGGTAAGGAGGAAAGGAAGGAAGAGATCGAGAATGAGACGAAGGAGAGAGAGAGAGAGAGAGAGAGAGAGAGAGAGAGAGAGAGAGAGAGGTGTAAGCTGAGGGGAGGACAGTGAAATGGCAGGGGACCAGGCAACATGGAGGTGATTTGTCTGTGGCCATCCCTTACAAGACTGAAGCATCTGGCTATTGATAGATAGACTGACAAAAATTTAGACCCACTAAGTACATACATACTATACATCATTGATTCATTCATGTAATCCAGTGTTGCCCCATGAAGATGAATCCCTACTTGAGGAGTTAATCCCAGGTAGTGGAGACCATTATTTCTCCACTCCCTAACCTCAGAACCCCTTACCTCAAGCTCATCTCAGGTAATAGTAATGTATAGTGCACTCGCATAACTCACGCAATACTAACTCGCGAATCATCTAACTCACGATGTCCTTATCTAGGTCACCATTACAGTAAAACCTTGATATAACGGACTTCAATAGACCGGAATTCGCTTTTATCGGACTCGAGGAGCTACCGGACCAAATTCCTATATATCGGAAAAAGTCCGATAAAGCCAGAAGCAGTCCGGACTGCCTGACCACTTCAGCTATGTTCACCACAATAAGGTAAATAAAAGACATGTTTATCAGTGTACAGTACAGTATTATTATACCATTTGATTAATGTAGTGAAGGTATAACACAGTACAGTACTGCAATGGTAGTGAAAACAGTTTAAAAACCAGTGATGCAATCCGGACTAATGTCTGATATATCGGAAAAAGTCCGGATTAGCAGGGGAAAGTCCGGATGTCGCTTTTATTGGAATTTTGCATTTTTCGGAATGGTTAGGGCGCCAATTAGTCCGTTATAGTGAGGTCTTACTGTATCACCAAACTCACGGAAAACGCTCTAACTCGCGTTTTTCCACTAGAAAATGACTTATTTCTGAGCAGATGTTTAACTCATGGTATTGTAGCTGCAACTCACGACTGGGAGCTAATCGTATTTAAGCACACAGTCCTTGTGATTGTGCAGCCAATCAAAACAATGCTTTCTTCACCCACACCACCTATGCCTAGTGGCCAGTACTGCAACTAGGCCTACCAAGCGGGATTTTTAGTCTACTTGTGTACACCTACCTGCGAACTTCTTCCCTGCCTTTTTGTGCTTTCCTTCTTTTTTTGTGCTTCACCATGGCTGAAAGCAATCAAGCAAAGAGTTCTTCATTCAGGATAGGACTGAAGCAGAAGCCACCACTGAGCTACACCCAGAAAATAGAGCTAATTCGGAGGATAAACAATGGCGAGAGGAAGTGTTAAATGCTTGCATTTGTGGATATGGCCAAAGAGAAGATCAAAGCACATGATAGAAATGAGACAAGGTGTAATGAAATTGTTTTAAAACTTGATAAAACTGTTGCCTGTTATAAGAAAATGCATGACAGCCGATTAAATCAGTGTCACCAGCGGTTGATCACATGCTACTTAGACATCAACAACAGCCTGAGCCACAGCCTGGCCCTTCCCACACAGATGACAACAACAGCGACACAGCTTCTGTTATCTCTGCAGCTGATTTTAAGGGCCTCCTTAGTGAGCTTGCTGAAGAAGAAGCATTAATGCAGCAGCAGCATGAGGCACCGTAGGCTAGTGTGCTGAAACTGTTACCCGTCACTCATCGATGTAAACATTGTCATCATTAGGATTAAGGTATGTGCTTTTCAGTATTGTTTATCATACTAGCATATGTAATGTCTTTTAATATGGTTTATCATCATTTTAAGACATGCAGTACATACTTTTGAGACAGGATGTTAGTGTTAAGTGGTGTTAAGAGGGGTTCTGGTAATGTTATACTAGGCTACCCGACACCATGGCAGAATCATATATATTTTTCCCCATATGGTGTGCGTTTTTATTAACTCACATTTTTCCAACTCACGGAGTGAGTTTAGAAGGAAATTACCACAAGTTAGGCGAGTGCAGTGTATGTATATGCATACATACTACCCTATTATTGTAGGTAACAGAAACATACACAATAGTTAAGTCATTATAAAATGATGAAATGGGCACAATAAGTAAGAAACACGTATCATATTGAGACCTAAGATGAGCTTGAGGTTAGGGGGTGGAGAGATATTGGTCTCCACCACCTGGGATTAACTCCTCAAGCAGGGATTAATCTTTTAATCCCTCAGAGCCATCAGAAACCAGAGATTCTGCACCATCATTGTCAACAGAAACCAGCTCAGGTGCACGATAAGGGAGTTTTTTAGCCAAAAAATGCACAATAATGGCAGGAGTGCAGATGTGATAATGAAAACAGCTATAACCAAGTGCACAGTAACCAAGGATGGTTTGCCAGATTGTTCTGGTTGGCAGTCATGCAGGCAACCTGCCATGTAGGATCAGCAGAGTGCGAAGGCAGCCAAGCCCTGAGGTCACCTTTCCCAATAACCCCCAGACTCTCCTTAACGTTCCCTACCAGTCCTCAGGGGTTGTCCCAGTGGTAGACAAGCAGGAGTTTTAGCTTAAGGTCCCCATCTGCTTCTGAACCAATGAGGAGTGAGAGGCAGTCCTCGGCTGGCATAAGGCCAGATGCACATCATTCTTCCCAGCTGATATAGGTTTTTCAGGAGATACGTTTCCAAAACAGGCCCATATCATCCAAGTTGAACAGAGTATCTCCTTTCCTTGATGATCACCTTCAGCTGGGCAGGGAAGGCTTCCACTGTGACTGGTCACATATCTAAGGCCAGTCCAAACCGTAAACCTCTCAAACCACCCTGTGCTGATCTTGAACTGCTCCTTTACCTCCACTTTTACCTCCTTGAGATCCTTCCATAGATCAAATTCCTTTATGCAGATGAAGCTATGCTGCAGGGGCTGCTTCACTTGGGTTCATTAACCTACAGTGCTGGGAAATTATCTCCTTAATGGGATCCCTAGCTTTTTTTAGGCACTTAGCAGTCAGGGTGGTCACATTCTGTGATGCAGCTAGGACAACCTGAGATTTCTTTACTATGGCAGAGACTGTGGACTGGGACAGTTTAAGGGCTTCTGCAATCTTGTATGCCCCCTACCCAGCCTTGTGGCACTTAAAAATGGCTAATTTAAAATCAAGGGAAAAGCTATACCTTAACCTTTTAGGCTTGGCCTCGGGACCTTCAATAGCATCATGCTTTCCACAAGGGGTCAGCATCCTTACCTGACATGTTTTCCAAGTCACAAGTTTCAGTATTTCAAACAAAAAATGTCTCTCTCCACGTAATATTGCACAATGCACTATTCACTGTGTACTAGCGCTGTTATCCTGACAATGACTGTATTCTGATGACCTTGCACATGCAAGACTTGTTATATAACAAGGGTGAATGCAAGGGAGACAGTCACAGCTGTGGGCCATGTGAGCAAGTGGATGAGCAATGCAGGTTCTTCAAAGAGATGGCAGGAAGTAGGGCATGTGTGCAGAAGCTTCAGATGGGGGTTCTGTGCACATAAACACAGTGCGACTATCTTGACTCAAACGTATGACCATCGGCTTGCGCAGGTGACAGGGTGTCCAGCTGGGATCGTCATAAGTGGCAATCACAAAAATTGTATAAGTGATTTTCATGATCGATAACCAAAACCTTGGCAAAAGGTTTCATTGAACATTATAGCTATCAGTTGCATACCAATCATTTGTATACCCAGTCATGACTGTAAAGTACAGTAAAGCCTCGATATAAAGGACTTCAGTATACCGGATTCACTTTTATCTGACTCGAGGAGCCAACCGGACTAAATTCTTATACATTGGGAGAAGTCCAATACAGCCAGAAGCAATCCAGACTGCCTGGCCTCAGTCTGGAGCAGCCGTAACATCACTCATATTTTTTTTAGAAAAGTCCACTAAATACGACTCAGTCCGGACTGGTGATGCCTGGACTTCCTCCTTTTTTAACCTAGCCGCACTTCCCCTCCAGTATCAGTTTCACACCACGCCTCTGGCTCTGACAGTGATGTCTCCCTGCCATCACTTGCTTCAACGTCGTCCCTGCACATCATTTCCCTGGAAGTCCCTGATGCTGTTTACTGCTTGAGGGTGATGAGTGATAAGTGAAATATACAGACAAAGTGAACATCTATAGTTTGTAAGATCGTAAATACAGTAATCATCATCATCATCCGGGCCTCCTTTCCCACCCTACAGCAGGGGGAGGAGTAGCAACGTCCAGACAGCCCAAATTTGCCCAGTCCAATAGGCCACGCTTCCATTCATTCACCATTCAAGCCCCCAGAATCCTGGCTTTATCTGACAGAGGGGGATGGCATAAATAATAAGGTGTATAAAGTGTACAGTACAGTATTTGAAAAGTGTTTAAAATTAAGTTGCAACAGTAAATTATATTCTAAACACTAAAAACTTCGAAAAGTGGTCCACATTAAGTGCTAATGTTAATGGAACACTTTTAGTTATAAGTGTATAGTACTGTACAGTATAATTAAAGTTTCAAAATTAAGTTCTGATTGTGTGCTTTAACCTGTACCATCCCAGGCATTTTTGCAATTTTATATCCACTCAATCCCAGACCAAAAACGGGAAAAAAATTTATTGCATAAAACAGTCCAAAAGGATATACAAATCAAGAAAAAGCAAAAAAAAAGTAGATTTTGTAGGAGAAATAAGAGCAGGATGGCCGTTCGTCATGTTTTTAGCCCAGTTTCCCAAGCTGTGTGAGGTTTTCCCACCCAGCTGGCCGGGACGAGAGAGAACGGGGGAGGAGAATGGGGGATTACCCCACTCTCAAATTTCTCATATTCCTCCCCAGAAGTCATTCAGATCTTCCTCTTCTGAAGAATCACTAATTGAAGAGACAGAAGGGTCCATGCAAATATTTCAATAGCCTCCTCCAGCTCAATGAGGCAGAAAAATTGTGTGATTTTCACAACATTCTGATGCTATGATGGACAATAGCACACTGATGTTATCCACCCACACAGAACCATGCTCATTGCTACAAGTGCTTCTGCATAGTGTTGCCAATACATTAAGCTACTTCTTAGCAAAAAATTAGCTACATTGAAGCAGTTTGAGACACGCTACAGTGCTCGAATTTAGATGTCGGCGTCATCATGTCAGTGGGATTAATTGAGATGTTTTGTACTATCGGCACCATGCCAACAGTGGGAGTGTACGGGTTAAAGTACAAAAATACAGTAATGGTTTAGTATAAGTGCCTGTAAGTTAATTAAGTGCATCACCTACCTCTCCAATACAGTCATCTCTACTGTACAGACTCCACCAATGGACCACTTCAGCTATGTTCACCATAATAGGGTAAATTAATTGCATGTTTAACAGTACAGTATACTGTACAGTACACTGCTATTGTAATATATATACATATTATACCATTTGCTTATTGTAGTGAATGTATACGGTAATACAGTAAAATACAGTACTCCAATGGTAGTGAAACAGTTGGTGACACCACAGTGAAAAACCATTAGTGCGATCTGGACTAATATCTGATATATCGGAAAAAGTCCGGGTTAGCAGAGGGAAATCCAGATGTCGCTTTTTTTGGAATTTCACCTTTTTTGGACTGACTTTGGCCCTAATTAGTCCGTTATAGTGAGGTTGTACTGTACATACCGTAATTCTATCAGTCTATTGCCAGATGCCTCAATCCCGCAGGGAGTGGCCACAAACAAATTGCCTCCATGTCACTCTGTCCCCCGCCATTTCACTGCCCTGCTCCCAGCTCACACCCCCCTCTCTTATATACCTCTCCACTCCATCCCTCCATCTCATCCTCGGCCTCCCCCTCCCTCCCCCCCTGTTCCACCTCACTCATTTTTTTTTTTTTTTTATGCAAGGAAGAAGGAACCAAAGGCCATGGATCCGCATACTGTTCCTTCCAAGAAAAAGCAAAAACAATACAAAAGAGAGCCAAATTCAAGATCCGTTCACTTCGAGATGCCTGGACACACTGCGTTTGAAAGACTGGGGATCATAGGAAGTAGGAAATACAGACAGAGGAAGACAGTTCCAGAGTTGACCAGATGTATAAATGAAGGAATGGGAGTAACAGTTAACTTTTGCATTAGAGAGCTGAACAGAAAAGGGATGAGAGTTTGTTGCTAGACGGGTACTACGTGCCCATCGTAGAGGTGGAGGGATGCAAGCAGACAGTTCAGAGGAACAGTGACCGTTGAAGTAGCGACAGAAGAAAGATAAAGATGCAACACTGCGGCGAAGAGACAAAGGTTGAAGGGAATCAGTAAGAGGAGGAGAGTTAATGAGACAAAAAGCCTTTGACTTCATCCTACTGAGAAGAGCTGCATGTGAGGAGCCTCCCCTCACATGAGAGTTGTACTCCATACATGGGCAAATAAAACCCGTGTACAAGGTGAACAACTATGCTGGGGTAAAGAAAGTTTGGAATCGGCTTAGCACACCTAATCTCTTGGAAGCAGATTTCACAAGAGATGTAATATGTTCTTTCCAAGACAAATCCCGAGAGAATGAAATCCCAAGCGTGTTCAAGGATGATGCAGGATTGAACTGGACATTATTAAACATTAGTAATCCTGAGGAAGATTTTGTCGGGTTGATAAGTGTAAGAACTGAGTTTTTGATGCATTAAAAATAACAAGATTATTTTTACCCCAATCAGAGATACGAGCCAAGTCAGACATTAGGTGTGCCATAGCCTCATCCCTTTTTTGTTGAAGTAACTGCTGAGATGGACATTGCGGAAACCGAATGGAAAGGTGAAGGGTGGAATTATCAGCATATGAGTGGATAGGGTTAGATGTACAGCTTAGAAGGTCATTGATGAATAAAAGGAAGAGAGTTGGTGATAAGACAGAGCCATGAGGAACACCACTGTTGATAGGTCTAGGAGAAGAACAATGGCCGTCAACAACAGCGGCTATAGAACGACCAGAAAGGAAGCTAGAGATGAAGGCACAGATAGAAGGATAGAAACCGTAGGAGGGCAGTTTGGAAATTAAAGATTTATGCCAGACTCGATCGAAAGCCTTTGAGATGTCAAGTGCAATGGCAAAGCTTTTGCCAAAGTCCCGAAAGGAGGATGACCAGGAGTCTGAAAGGTAGGTGAGAAGATCGCCAGTGGAGCGTCCCTGACGGAACCCATACTGACGATCATAAAGAAGGTTGTCACAGGAAAGATGCTTTAAAATTTTTCTGTTAAGAATTGACTCGAAAACTTTTGAGACATAGGATGTTAAAGCAACTGGACGATAGTTAGAGGGCTGAGAACGGTCACCCTTCTTTGAGAATGGCTGAATGAGAGCAAACTTCCAGCAAGAAGGAAAGGTATAAGTTGAGAGACAAAGGCGAAAGAGTTTACCTAGGCAGGGTGTAAGCACAGAAGCACAGTTTTTGAGGACAACAGGAGGGGCTCCATCAGGCCCATATGCCTAGTTAGTATTGAGAACAGTGATGGCAGAAAATACATCAGCTGAAGAAATTTTAATGTCAGTCAAGAGGAATTCAGAGGGGGGAAGTGATGGAGGAATAGCACCGGAATCGTCTAAGGTGGAATTGGAGGAGAAAGTCTGAGCAAAGAGATCTGCTTTATCAGTAGAAGAAATAGCTACAGAGCCATCAGAGTAGAAAAGAGAAGGGAAGGATGATGAGGTAAAGTTGTTAGAAAGGGTTTTGGCAAGGTGCCAGAAGGAGTGAGAAGAATTCGACTTGGAGAGTTGAGAACATTTAGCATGGATGAAATTATTTTTAGCAGAGCAAAGAACAGACTTAGCACGATTCCGGGCAGAAATATATAAAACATGTGATTCAGGGGTGGGCTGGCTCCGGTATCTTTTATAGGCCATCTCCTTGTTGCGGACAGCATTAGAACAAGCGTGATTAAACAAAGGCTTTCTTGCATTAGTCAGAGGATATGAGAAAGGAATGTATGCTTCCATGCCTGAGAGAATAACCTCCATAATGCGCACGGGACACTCAGATGGCTCCCAGCCATGGAAGCAATAATCATTCCAAGGAAAATCAAAGAAGTACTGCCTGAGGGCCTCCCAATCTGTAGCTCCAAAGTGCCACAGATGGCGTTTCTTTGGAGGGTTCACAGGCCGTACCGGAACGATAGGACAGGTTAAGGTAATAAGGTTATGATCGGAGGAGCCCAACAGAGAGAAAAGATTAACAATGTAAGCAGAAGGATTAGTTGTTAGGAAAAGGTCAAGTATGTTGGAACCCTCTCCAAGGTGGTCAGGGATACGGGTAGGGTGCTGTACAAGCTGCTCTAGGTCATTAAGGATAGAAAAGATGTAGGCTTGTTCACAAGGTGGATCAGTGAAAGGAGAGGAGAGCCAAAGGTGGTGGTGAACATTGAAATCTCCTAGAATGGAGATTTCAGAGAAAGGAGAAATGGATAGAATGTGTTCCATCATAGAAGTAAGACAGTCAAAGAATTTTTGATAGTCAGTAGAATAAGGAGATAAGTAAACAGCACAGATATATTTAGTCAGAGAATGACAGCAGAGCCGAAGCCAGTGAGTAGAGAATTCAGAAGAATCAAGTTCAGGAACATGAGAGCAAGATAGATCATTGCGTACATATACGCAACAGCCACCTTTGGCTTTAAAATGAGAATAGAGAAAGTAGGAGGATACAGAAAAGGGTTTGCTGTCAGTTGCCTCAGACAGCTGAGTCTCAGAGAGAAAGAGAAGGTGAGGTTTAGAGGAGAAGAGGTGGTGTTCAACGGAGCGAAAGTAAGAGGAAAGGCCGCGAATGTTACAGTAATGAAGAAGGAGTGAGTCAGACAGTGGTTCCAGGCAGCTGCGTGAGTCGACACCGGGAGAGGGGCGGATGGTGGGAGCATTTATGGTCCCCCCCCTGGGGACTACGAGGCATGATTTATGTGTGCCATTTTCTTTTTTTTTTACAAATTTTTAAAAGGAAGTGTAGTGTGTAGTGTGCATGTAGTTTGGTGTTGACAGTTAGAGAAACTTGTATTGGAGAGCATGGTGGCCTACTCTCTGTGTTACTGAGACACTGAAAAAGGTCAGCAAAGGGGGATGGTCAGGAACAAGTCCTGAGGGCTGATGAAACGGGAGCTCCAGCTCTCCCTGTCATCAGCCTTCCATCCACCTTGGGAGTACTGCCCTGCTCGACTGGTGCTAGTCTACACACTCCTCATCAGTCTTTCACTCTCCATCCTCTCCACATGCCCAAACCACCTTAATGTGTTTCTCCTAATGCTTCATATCACATCCATATCCACACCACAATGCTTCTTCATATCCTCATTTGTTAGTCTGTCTCTCCATGTGACTCCACATGCTCCTCTCAAATAACTCATTTCCACTGCTCTCACTCTTGACTTTTGTCCCTCCAACAGGGTCCAAGCTTCACTTCCATATGTTAGAGTTGGTATCACAATACTGTCATGTAGCAACTTTTTCACTTCCATGCTCACTTTCCAGTTTCTTATCACTGCTTTCAAGGAACCAGCAACCTTCCTTCCCTGCTGCACTCTTTCAAGCACTTCACCCTCCAGACTTACTCATCACACTACCCAAATACTTAAATGCACTCACTTCTCCGTATCCTCCCCATCCAGTCTCACTGTACATTCACTGACCACTTCTCTCAAAGACCATCACTTTACTCTTCCCTACATTCACCTTTAGATTCTGTTTCTTACACACTCTCCCAAACTCATCTACCAAACCTTGCAGCTCCCCTTCGTCTTCACTCAACAACACAGTATCATCTGCAAATAACAATACAGGGAGTTTCGAAACACTGCCCTCTCTCACCACGGCTGCTCCAACATCCACTGCCCTACCTTGTATCTCTTTTATAACCCCATCCATATACAGACAGAACAACCATGGAGTTATGACACATCCTTATTTCAATTCAACCTTCAAATGGAAAAAATTAACTCAGTTTGCCATCCACACGCACTGCGGCCTTAGCACCCTCATACATACTCTTCACGGCCTTCAACAACTTCCCATCTACTCCATATATTCTTAATACTTTCCACAATCCTTGTCTATCCACCCTGTCATATGCTTTCTCCAAATCCATGAAGGCTGCATACAACTTCCTTCCCTTCTGTAGAAACTTTTCCACTAAAGATCTAAGAATGAATATCTGGTCTATACAACCTCTTCCCTTCCAAAAACCTCCCTGTTCTTCTCCCACTAATTCCTGTGTTATTTCCCTAACTCTGTCAATAGGTATCCTACCATATACTTTTCCTATTACACTAAGAAGGCAAATGCCCCTATGATTACCACACACTTCTTTTTCCCCCTTTTCCTTTGTACAGGGGGATGATTATACATGACTTCCAATCCTCTGGGACTCTACCTTCCTCCCAGGCCAATCTGCACACCTTCCACATCCATTCTATTACTATCTCTCCCCCATGCTTCAGGAATTTAACCACACACCCCATCAATTCCTGGGGCTTTCCCCATTTTAACTTTCTTCATTGCTTCCACCACTTCCATCCTACTGATTTCTTCCTCTCTTCTCACAACCCTCCTTCTCCCAGCCATTGCCCAGCCACCTATACTTGCATTACTTTCATTCTCTATGTTCAACAATTCATTAAAGTGTTCTCTCCATCTGTTCACTTTTTCTCCCTTCCAGAGAGGCAAAGTTTAGATGTAATGGAGATGAAGTGTCTGAGGAGTAAGTGTGGAGTGACACGTATGGATCGAGTGAGAAATGATGAAGTGCGAAGGAGAACTGGAATTGTTTGGGAGATGGCTGATAGAGTTGAGCAGAGGGTGTTGCGATGGTTTGGGCATATGGAGAGTACAGATAGTGGGCAAATGGTGAAAAAGATAACTAGATCTGATGTGAGAGGTGTAAGGCTGAGAGGAAGACCATGAATAGGAGGGATGGACAGTGAGAAGAGTGCGTTGGATGCGAGAGGGTTGTCTGTTGAGCAAGGAAGAGTGGCTGTGCGTGATAGAAATGAATGGAGAGAAATTGTGAATGAATAAATGATGACGCAGCCCTGAGAGGATATTCTCCCGCATTTTGTCTGATCAACTGATCAGGTCAGGTGCGGGTAAGGGGATGGGTCCATTATGATGCGGCAGGGGTAAACAAGCTTTGCTGTCAGGCCCTGCTGCGGATGTCTCTGACTGCACTGCGTAGTTGACCCTCGTGCGGTGTGGTGCTGTGAGGATCTGTCCCTTCTCCCCTTTGATGCTAAGATGCGAATGAATGTGTATGAGTGGATGAGTAAATTGGTAGTGTGTTGACCTGTCTCGGCTACCTCCCTTTTCTTGGGGGAAGCAGCTTAGGTATATAGATAGATAGATTATCTTTCACACCCCATCTAACTTCGTTGGCACCCTGTCTAACTCTCTTTACCTCTTTCCAGAACATTTTCTTACATTCCCTCCACTTTACACTCAAATTCCTTCCAAATTCCTCATCCACTCTCTTCTTACTTTCTCTTACTAATCTTTTCACCTCTCTCCTCCTCTCTACATATAACTCTCTCTTCCGTCTCTCAACTTCTTCGACACCCCTGTTCCTCATCCACTCATTATATGCTTTCTTTTTTGTGCCACAGCCTCTCTCACCTCTTCAGTCTACCATGCTGTTCCCTGAACCCCCTTTCGTCTTCTCTTGACCCCACACACCCCTCACATGCTGCACAGATTTCTTCTGTAAATATCTTGCACACACCTTCCACATCCCCCATCTGCTCCAATCTATATTTACCCAATCGCTCCTCCACTTCCCTTTTATATTCAGCCTTTATTCCATCCTCTTGTAACTATTCTACCCTCCTTGTAAGAACTACTTCCTCCTGTCCTTCCCTGCTTCTCTTCCTCCATTTTGATGGGACCCTGATTCTGACCACCACCAAGTGGTGGTCAGAAAGTCCACTCCCCTAACCTCTATATACTCTTGCATCCATAACACATCTTCTCATCCTTTCATCCACACACACATAGTCAATCATTGCCTTCCGTTCATTCAGTTCACCATCCACCCTTCTCAACACTCGCCATGTATACCTATGGATCATTTTGTGCCTGAAGAGGGTATTAGCTATCACCAACCCCCTCCCGGCACAAATGTTCACTAAAGCACTGCCATTCTCATCCATCTCTGCAGGCACACCCCACTCACCAACCACTCCATCCACCTTCACATTCCCTATTTTTCCATTCATATCTCCTGTCAGAAACACTCTCTTATTCCTTTCAAACTTTTCCAAGCACGCTTCCACATTTGTTCAGAACTCTTCTCTCACTCTACTTATAAGATCTTGTGTTGGCACATACACACATACAGTCACCCACATTTGTAGTCGAACTTTCACTCTTACCCACACAATCCTTGGCCCAACTGATCCATACTCTCTTATATTCTCCTTCCATCTGTTACTCACAGCAATACACACTCCTTTTGCCCTTTCATTCTCACCTACTCCCGCACATATACCCCATCCATCCTCCCATTTTCTCACACTCTCACCTTGCCATTTAGTTTCAGTTAGTCCACATATATCCACTTTCGCTCCCTCAAGCACCTCTACAAAATCTCTCTCTTTCACCTCGTCATTTATACCCCTTACATTCCAGGTTGCAATCCTTACCAAGTCCTTTGCCCGGTCCTTTGTCATCAACTTTTGGTCATTCCTGGTCCGAGGCTTCTTGTTCGTATTTTTAGTTAGTCGTTTTACGGGGTGGGGCACTAACCCACCACCAACCCTTTTAGTCGCCTCTTACGACAAGCAGGGATACTGGAGGAGAATTCTTGAAAACCCTCCTACCTCCAGGGGTATACAGTAATTCATGCTGATAAAATGGACATGCAGTACAGCAGTTTGTAAAATTTAGTTCCCATGCACCCTGCCAGTTGGTGCTGTCAAAGACAGATATTGCTTTACGTCAGCCAGACTTTCTGCTGTGATGGATAAACTTACAGTAAATCCTAGTTATAATGGACTAATTAGGGGAAAGTCAGATCTATTAAAGCCGATAGTCCATTATATCCGAGGGTCTCCCTAAGGTGGGATTTCAAGCATGTTTGAAAAAAGAATTAATACAGTAGCATGTTCTGTCCTTGAAGGCAGTGTTAAGAAACAGGGCAGTGAGCATGGAAGTGAAAAAGTTGCTACATGACAGTATTGTGATACCAGTTTTAACATATGGAAGTGAAGCTTGGACCCTGTTGGAGGGACAGAAGTCAAGAGTGAAAGCAGTGGAAATGAGTTATTTGAGAGGAGCATGTGGAGTCACATGAAGAGACAAACTAACAAATGAGGAAGTGAAGAAGCATTATGGTGTGGATGTGGACACGATAGGAAGCATTAGGAGAAACACATTAAGGTGGTTTGGGCATGTGGAGAGGATGGAGAGTGAAAGACTGACAAGGAGAGTGTATGTGCATGAGGTGGAGGGGGGGGGGGGGGGGGGGGGGGGGGGGGAGATGGAGGGGGAGGCCGAGGATGAGATGGAGCGATAGAGTGGAGGGGTATTTAAGAGAGGAGGGTGCACGCTGGGAGCAGGGCAGTGAAATGGCAGGGGACAGAGCGACGTGGAGGCAATTTGTTTGTGGACACCTCGTGCGGGACTGAGGCGTCTGGCAATAGACAGATAGATGGATGTTCTAGTACAAAAAATGTAAACAATACCCATTTTACACTAACTTGGCCTACAATTTCGCCCAGTTACACCTTAATCAAAATCATTGCCACAGCACTACTCGTACTTCATGACCAATACAGCATTACTATAATCTGTTGTTACAATTCAGCAATTGCACTGAGGAAAAGGTAATTTCAGGCCAGGTTGGAATACAAAGAGAAGGAAATACATGTACTGTGACCCACTGCACCCCACATAACGGACAGTGTTTGTGATGGCCGTTGAAAGTCTGGTGGCTTCTGTGGCGTCCATTTAATCTGATACCCGCTATACCGGTGTTCGTTAAAATGAGGGGTCTATGCTGGTTAGTGCACCAGTGGATAAATAGGGGGTTGCTGTACACACTTCTGTCACTCAAGTCACTACTCTTTCTCTTCTTCTATCCTAACTAAACTCTCCTGTTCTTTTCTTATTTATTGTCTTCCGTGGATTCTACCCACCTGAAAGTAATGTAAAACTGTTGTTGGATGATCCATCCATCCATTGCCAGACCCCTCAATCCTGCATGAGGTGGCACAAACAAATCGCCTCCATGTCGCTCTGTCCCCAACCATTTCACTACCCCGCTCCCAACTCACACACCCCTCTCTCATGTACCTCTTCACTCCATCCTTCCATCTCATCCTCGGCCTTTCCCTCCCTCTCCCCCCCTCCACCTCACTCACGTACACTCTCCTTTCTTCATTGCTTCCACCACTTCCATCCTACTGATTTCTTCCTCTCTTCTCACAACCCTCCTGCTCCCCAACATTTCCCAGTCACTTATATTTGCATTATTTTTATTCTCTATGTTCAACAATTCATTAAAGTGTTCTCTCCATCTGTTCACTTTTTCTCCCTTCTCCACTAGTAATCTACCATTTTTATCTTTCACACCCCCACTAACTTCGTTGGCACCCCGTTGGACAATAATGATGGAAAATGAGTAAAAGACGTACTATGTTACAGCCAAGGAAAAGGTAGGCTGTGTATCCAAATCAGGAAAGACAAACAAAGAATTCATATCTTGAAAAAAAAGGGGGGGGGAAGCAAGTATTCCAAGTTAACAAAAGTGTGTACAGTACAGTATTAAATACATAAATACAGGTATACCTCGATATATGATACCCCTAGATGAGATACCCCGGCTTAACGACGGGGGTAGGAATACCACCATGCCCCGCCTAATGATGGCCAAACCCCAGCGTAATGATGGGTTTTGATTTTTTCAAACCGATTTTGATGATATTTTAGACTAATATTGTGTGATTAGGTTGATTTATAAACTGTTTTAAGACTTAGATTAATGTCTTTAAGCCACAGGTGGGGTGAACATTGTCATATTGGGGTACGATTTACTAAGCTTGATTTTGTCATATTGGGGTACAATTTACTAAGCTTGATTTTATCCAGACTTATATTTGACGATTTTCAGATTGTTGGTTTTAGTGAGCTATTTAAAGGTGTTAGGCTTAGATTAGCTACTTTTACAGCTGTTTGGCCATTTAGATTGGCCTTAAACTTGTTTTGGGGCTCATTTGGATGAGTTTTGGACTTGGTTCAGGAGGAAACCTATGGCTGAAAAACGCATCCCATTACATGTTAAATCTACCCCGATATACAATACCCCACCTAACGTTGGGTTTTTAATTAACTAATTGCATCGTTAAACCAGGGTATACTTGTAATTAGTGTATTTGTATGAGAAAACATAATATTAAAATGTACAATGCCTGAAAAAGGTATCCTCACTTGGGGGTAGGTAGTTGTGAAATCATACATTCACCTCTGTAATAATATAGTACTCCTTCATTTATCTGGATGTACAGTATCCAGATGCTATACCTTGGCTCTGTTAAACCATTATCAGAATTTACTTGCTATCATTCAGATGTAAAAGTCCCCAAGAACTTCAGCTGGCCAGCCGATATGTTCAAACGTCTGGTATTGTGGCTGCTGGGCACAAGCCTTGAGCAGGAAGTAAGTTGTAATCCACAGCCAAAGCGAAAATATCTGTCCGCCCCTGCACTGAATGGTCAAAGTCACATGCTCGTCCGATCACTCCCAACAAACCTCAAGCACCCGAGTAATACGACTGTAACCCACAAGTGGTGTCAAAACGTCCATACACATCCCCACCCAATGTCCAAATTCGCATGGCTACCAGGCTAAGTCTTTCCTAACTGCTCCTGAGATTATAACACAGACTGCAAGCCATGAGTACATGTTCAGTGACAGCGGCTGTCTGCCTTTCTACCAAACGTCCAAAGTCTCCCGGTCACCATGAGTCGTGATTCCACATGGCCACTCGGTGTCCAATAGACCGCAAGCCACAAATGTAAGGTAAAAGCACCCATCCACCTCGTGATAGAAGGGGGAGAATCCTGCCCACAGCATCGCTTCTCCCCTCCCTCCTCCATATCCTCCCGGCTCTCCCCTCACTCCCTCAGTCCCTATCCTCTTCCATGGTGATAACACTGACTCATGAGTTTTTGAATTTTTTTGCAATTTATTTAACTACTGTTGGTCCCATTGAAATTCCACAAAATCCATGAGAAAGCTCATGCAATTCTGCAAATAGATATATGCTTAACTCTTGGAAGGTGCTGGGAAAATTTTGCACAGGGATGGTGGGAAGTTACATGAAGGTAAGTTTTACTCCTAAACACTTATTCTCACTGCATTTCTGTACTTTTACTTAACAGTTTTATGTGTTTTTATTAGCATATCTTATACTATAAACACCAGCAAAGATGATGGTATACCACTCGTCGCAGATAACTGATTTTCAAACCGTCTTCAGGTTTTTTGTGGATTTTTGTTGTTTATGCATGTTTTCTTGATGTTTAGCATTAATATGGATAATCCTATGTGTATTTTTAAGTCTCAATATAGCAGAATGACTGGAAAACTGCTAAAATTAGGAGGGGTACTGTACAGTACATAGTGTGTAGGTAGGGTGTTTTTTTTGGTTTTTAGTGTTTTTATTTCATGTTTTTTTGGTGTTTAGCATTACTTTGGATATTCCTATGTGTGTTTTGATGTCTAAATATGACAGATTACCTGAAAACAGTGCCAAAATTAGGAGGGGTACTGTACATACAGTAGTGTATATGTGGGGTGTTTTTTTGTTTTCAGTGTTTTTTCTGCATGGTTTTCTTGGTGTTTAGCATTACAGTACTTTGGATATTCCTATGTGTGTTTTGATGTCCAAATATGCCTGAATGACTGGAAAACATTTCCAAATTAGGCATAGGAACTGTACAAATAGGTTTGGTGTAGGTGGAGGTTGGATATACAGTAGGCGCGGAAAGTGTTGACGCCATCTTAAAAAAAGAAAACATTCTTGTGGTTAGCAAGGAGAAACAAATAAATTAACACTCACCATTGAATTTAGTATTTACTGGCATTCCCCTTCACCTTTATTATCTTCTTAAGGCGTCTGGGGAGACTGATGGCGTAGTTTTGCAGAACAGACGGACTAAAACTGCTCCATAGCTGCNCCTGTGGCACTTTGGAGCTGCAGATTGGGAGGCCCTCAGGCAGTACTTCTTTGATTTTCCATGGAATGATTATTGCTTCCATGGCCGGGAGCCATCTGAGTGTGCCTTGCGCGTTACGGAGGTTATTCTCTCAGGCATGGAAGCATACATTCCTTTCTCATATCCTCTGACTAATGCAAGAAAGCCTTGGTTTAATCACGCTTGTTCTAATGCTGTCCGCAACAAGGAGAGGGCCTATAAGAGGTACCGGAGCCAACCCACCCCTGAATCACACCTTTTATATATTTCTGCCCGGAATCGTGCTAAGTCTGTTCTTCGCTCTGCTAAAAACAATTTCATCCGTGCTAAATGTTCCCAACTCTCCAACTCGAACTCTTCTCGCTCCTTCTGGCACCTTGCCAAAAACCTTTCTAACAACTTTACCTCATCATCCTTCCCTCCTCTTTTCTACTCTGATGGCTCTGTAGCTATTTCTTCTACTGATAAAGCAGATCTCTTTGCTCAGACTTTCTCCTCCAATTCCACCTTAGACGATTCCGGTGCTATTCCTCCATCACTTCCCCCCTCTGACTTCCTATTGACTGACATTAAAATTTCTTCAGCTGATGTGTTCTCTGCCATTACTGGCCTCAATACTAAAAAGGCATACGGTCCTGATGGAGTCCCTCCTGTTGTCCTCAAAAACTGTGCTTCTGTGCTTACACCCTGCCTAGGTAAACTCTTTCGCCTTTGTCTCTCAACTTGTACCTTTCCATCTTGCTGGAAGTTTGCTCTCATTCAGCCACTCCCAAAGAAGGGTGACCATTCCCAACCCTCTAACTATCGTCCAATTGCTTTAACATCCTGCGTATCAAAAGTTTTCGAATCAGTTCTTAACAGAAAAATTTTAAAGCACCTTTCCTGTCACAACCTTCTTTCTGATCGTCAGTATGGGTTCCGTCAGGGACGCTCCACTGGCGATCTTCTCACCTACCTTTCTGACTCTTGGTCATCCTCCTTTCGGAACTATGGCGAAAGCTTTGCCATTGTACTTGACATCTCAAAGGCTTTTGATCGAGTCTGGCATAAATCTTTAATTTCCAAACTGCCCTCCTACGGTTTCTATCCTTCTATCTGTGCCTTCATCTCTAGCTTCCTTTCTGGTCGTTCTATAGCCGCTGTTGTAGACGGCCATCGTTCCTCTCCTAGACCTATCAACAGTGGTGTTCCTCAGGGTTCTGTCCTATCACCTACTCTCTTCCTTTTATTCATCAATGACCTTCTAAGCTGTACATCTAACCCTATCCACTCATATGCTGATGATTCCACCCTTCACCTTTCCATTCAGTTCCCGCAACGTCCATCTCAGCAGTTACTTCAACAAAAAAGGGATGAGGCTATGGCACACCTAATGTCTGATTTGGCTCGTATCTCTGATTGGGGTAAAAATAATCTTGTTATTTTCAATGCATCCAAAACTCAGTTCTTACACATATTGACCCGACAAAATCTTCCTCAGGATTACACACTAGTGTTTAATAATGAACAGTTATGTCCTGCATCATCCTTGAACATGCTTGGGATTTCATTCTCTCAGGATTTGTCTTGGAAAGAACATATTACATCTCTTGTGAAATCTGCTTCCAAGAGATTAGGTGTGCTAAGCCGATTCCGTACTTTCTTTACCCCTGCACAGTTGTTGACCTTGTACACGGGTTTTATTCGTCCGTGTATGGAGTACAACTCTCATGTGTGGGGAGGCTCCCCACATGCAGCTCTTCTCAATAGGGTGGAGTCAAAGGCTTTTCGTCTCATTAACTCTCCTTCTCTTACTGATTCCCTTCAACCATTGTCTCTTCGCCGCAATGTTGCATCTTTATCTCTCTTCTATCGCTACTTCAATGGTCACTGTTCCTCTGAACTGTCTGCTTGCATCCCTCCACCTCTACGACGGGCACGTAGTACCCGTCTAGCAACAAACTCTCATCCCTTTTCTGTCCAACTCTCTAATGCAAGAATTAACCGTTACTCCCAGTCTTTCATTTATGCAACTGGTCAACTCTGGAACTGTCTTCCTCTGTCTGTATTTCCTACTTCCTATGATCTCCAGTCTTTCAAACGCAGTGTGTCCAGGCATCTCGAATTGAACGGATCTTGAATTTGGCTCTCTTTTGTACTGTTTTTGCTTTTTCTTGGAAGGAACAGTATGCAGGCCCATGGCCTTTGGTTCCTTCTTCCTTGCATAAAAAAAAAAAAAAAAACTATGGTTACCTACTTACAGTAATACTCTGGTGCCTAACCTATCTCTACCTCCACCACCACCTTGCCACCTCCCACCCTGACAGTCTTTCTGTCCTTCCTTTCTCTGTTTTGCCTTTCCTGCTTTACCCTAACCTCTCTGCTACCTACCCTAACCCCAGCATTATTCTTTTCTTTCTTTTTCTACAGAACTTCCACCCCCCTGTGTCCCCATTCCATCTCTTTCTTTGTCATTCCCTACAATGTCAGTACCTTACCCTTGTTCATAGGCTGTGTTCACTGCCCTCTTTACATACTCCCCAGTAACCCTTCCCTTTGTCCCCTCCTTGCTGTGGTAATAGATTTATTTGGGTACTTTCTTTCAAACAGTTTAAAATCATTATGAATGGAAACAACAACAGTAACTAAGCACTTTTTTATGTACTTCTAACAGTCCAAACCATTGTCGAGATTAATTTTCCTATACTGTGCCTTCATTACCTTCTCTTTCTCTCTCTTGTCCTGACCAACTGGCTCTACGCATGATGTGTCCTTGCCTTCCTTCCTTCTTTCAGTTAAAGGATAAGTATTTCAGATGAATACATGTATCTGATGTAATGGCTAGTTTTATTATTGGAAGATATCATTTCTACAGGATATTTTTGCTTTCTCTTTAAAGGAAGGAGGGTTAGATTGAGATGGTTTGGGCATGTAGAAGGGATGCAAGATGACAATTGGGTGCGGAGGGCGAGAAGTGTAAACGAAGGGGGTAGGGTTGCAAAAGGCAGACCAAAAAGACCTGGGACAATGTCATAGAGTGTGACTGGGATATGGGACTGAATAGGGTGGCTGCCACAGATTGAGCACTGTGGAGAGCCACCATTAGATGACCAGGGCCAATGCATGCAAGCACGTTCGTGTCTTTATAAACTACATGATATGATGACACAAGTACCAATTGATGCAGGAAGGAATACTTGGCTGTCAAGCATAAGGCTAGAAGAGAGGTATACAGGGCGAAGTCTGAGTCACAGAGACTTTTACTTGATAACCTAAATCATGGGGAAAGGAAAAATATGATATTTAGTGTGGCAAATCAGGTGAAGAGGGATAATCGGGATATTATAGGTGAGCAGTGCATGAAGAATGGTGAAGGAAGGGTAGTGGTGAACTGTGGGAATATTATAGATGCATGGAGAGAGCATTATAGCCGGTTGTTGAATAGGAGTTTGACTAGGACAGGGAACGTTTGGAGCCAGCAGATCCAGTGTTTGGCCCTTGGCCTTTGATTGATGCTGCTACTGTGAGTGAGGCAATAGGACGCAGGTGAAGAAGGCAGCAGGTGTGTTTGGGTTGACTGCTGAAATGTTGAAGGCCTCAGAAGATATTGGGGTGAGGTTAGTCACTGACCTGATAAATATGATTATTTATATATTTATATATACAGTAAGACCTCACTATAACGGACTAATTGGAGCTCAGGCCAGTCCGAAATATGCGATTTTCCGATAAAAGCGACATCCGGACTTACCCCTGCTAATCCGGACTTTTTCCGATATATCAGACATTAGTCCGGATTGCATCGGTAGTTTTCACCACATTGCAGTATTGTACTGTGTTTTATCTTCACTACATTAATCAAATGGTATAATAATACTGTACTGTGCACTGAAAAACATGTCTTTTACTTGTCTTATTGTGGTGAACATAGCTGAAGTTGTCAGGCAGTCCGGACTGCTTTCTGGCTATATCGGACTTTTTCCGATATATAGGAGTTTAGTCCGGTAGCTCCTCGAGTCCGATAAAAGCGAATTCCGGTCTACTGAAGTCCGTTATATTGAGGTTTTACTCAGTAAGACCTCACTATAACGGACTTATTGGGGCCCAAGACATTCCGAAAAATGCGAAATTCCGATAAAAGTGACATCCGGACTTACCCCTGCTAATCCGGACTTTTTCCGATATATCAGACATTAGTCTGGATTGCATCAGTGGTTTTCACCACCATTGCAGTATTGTACTGTATTATACCTTCACTACATTAATCAAATGGTATAATAATACTGTACTGGGCACTGAGAAACATGTCTTTTATTTGTCTTATTGGGGTGAACATAGCTGAAGTGGTCAGGCAGTCCGGACTGCTTCTGGCTTTATCGGCCTTTTTCCGATATATAGGAGTTTAGTACGGTAGCTCCTCGAGTCCGATAAAAGTGAATTCCGCTCTATTGAAGTTCGTTATATCGAGGTTTTACTGTATATACAGTAGGCGCGGAAAGTGTTGACGCCATCTTAAAAAAAGAAAACATTCTTGTGGTTAGCAAGGAGAAACAAATAAATTAACACTCACCATTGAATTTAGTATTTACTGGCATTCCCCTTCACCTTTATTATCTTCTTAAGGCGTCTGGCGAGACTGATGGCGTAGTTTTGCAGAACAGACGGACTAAAACTGCTCCATAGCTGCTTGACTGCAGCCTCAAGTTTAGGCAAAGATGATGTGTCCATACTACGCAGCTGCCGCTTCATGTGCGCCCATAAATTCTCAATGGGATTGATATCTGGGCTGTTTACGGGCCAATCTCGAATAAAGGGTACCTCACAGTCTGTTAGCCACTGTTTCACTGACTTTGCAACATGTGCAGGGGCAGAATCTTGCATAAATACTCTTGCCTTGGTTTTATCAAAAGAGTCACTTAAAACATCACATAGAAGCTCCAAATAATTGTTCTGGTTCACTTTTTCATTTGCAGGTAGAATTACCAACTCACCAACACCATAATATGTAAAGCAGCCCCAAGCCATGAGTGAGGCTGGGTTTTTAACAAACATGGAAGTGTACTTAGGATCCAGGGGATCACTGCCTGGTTTGCGGTACACTCGTGATGAAGGGGTACCAGTGACAGTAAATGTTGACTCATCACTCCAAAGCACAGTTTTCCATTGCTCCTCACTCCAGGCAAGATATTTCTTACAAAAATTTACTCTCTTTTTCTTCTGAAATGCAGTTAGCAGTGGTTTTTTACGAGCACAAAAACTCCTGTAGCCCAGATCGTCATGCAACAGCTGCTGCACACTTCTGACAGACACATCTGTCAGCAACTGTGGGTTCTTTTCTTTTAAATCCCATGCTGTTAGCCTTGGATCCTTGCTAACTTGCCTTGAGATCAGCTGACGGGTCCTGAAGGTTGTCTTACGAGGTCTCCCAGGCTTGGGAAGTGGAGTGGGAGGAATGGCCTCCCAACTGTCCTTGAACTGCTTCACCAGTCTCTGCACTGTCCTCAGTCTAACACCATCTGATTTGCAATAAATGGGAGTTTGTGGCCAGCTTTGTATAAAGTAATCACTTCCACACGTTTGTCCTTGCTTGTGGTTACTTTAGGCATGATGAGAATGTGGTAGGTAACCAAATAACTGTTATTTGAGTCAAAACATGCCCTCGTGGTGCATCACACACAGAGACAATCCCTCCTCCTGTGGCTGCCCAAACATTACTGAGCCTGCTCCTGTGGTGCCAAACCTATCAAGCAGGGTTGCCAGCTCCCGTTGAAAAAGCGTCAGCTCATTTCGCATCACAGGGGAGGGTAGTATTGACCCTACTTCACTTAACGCGAAAAAGAATGATGTCGGAAAAAAAAACGTCAACTATTGTATGTAGGGTCTGGGTATGGTTGAGGAACAGTGTTCATTATCTGGATGTTGCCACTACCCGGACATGCCTTTGGCTGTATTATGTTCAGATAAATGAGGGATTACTGTAAAACACAAGTATTAAATATAGAACTGATGCGTCACAACTGTAGGAAATGCCTATGATAATGCACAGCATAAATATGTCACATGGCAACTGGGATCTTCAGGCCTACCAACATATGTCACAAGGTTTCAGTTTGTTTCGGATCACATCACTGATTTTTCAGTTTGTTTACCACACAGTTGTTTGGATACCTTTTTAGGCACTGTACATGTAATCATAATGACTGAAAATAAGTAAATCTTCCTTGAACTGTCCACCAAGTAAGGCTATGACTGTGCTTACCAGTGGGACTTTGACACCCTGGCTGATGTTCTCCACCATTAGGATAGAAATCCACGTCCCCTACTGGATCCTTCAGTCCTAAACATGCCTGAAAAAGGAAGTGCTGAGTTAATTATCCTCTTCAATATACGATTCGATTTCCCTATTCTGAGCAAAATCATCTGGTGGTAGGAGAAATTATTATAAATAAATAAATAAAAAACTTTTGTTAGAGCTCTAGCAGTCTAGTGGCAGAGCAGTGAAGTCAGGACTGAAGACTGCATTACATGCAACAGTTCAACCTTTCAAGAGGTGAATGGAGGTTTTTCTGCCATGTAAAATGGCACCCACTATCCATTCACTCAGTGTGGTACTACCTTCAGG
This sequence comes from Birgus latro, assembly GCA_018397915.1. Lineage (NCBI taxonomy): Eukaryota > Metazoa > Arthropoda > Malacostraca > Decapoda > Coenobitidae > Birgus > Birgus latro. Next base: position 88,773 of record JAGKTI010000489.1, read on the forward strand.
TTACTTTATACTGAGCGACAAGCCAAATGGTTTACTGTAACCTAGGAAACCATTTACTACACTGAGTAGGAACCACATAGCCAAATGGACACTTGGTAGTGTAGTGGGTTAAGGTATTCCAACTGGATGTGGCCCTTAGTGGTTTCCATGAGGGATGTGAGGGATGCTAGGATTTATTGCTCGCATAACACCACTCTGGAATGAGCAGCTGGTCACTCTTGCTTTAGATGTTAGGCCTGAGTAGCCTAACCTCAAGTTTCTGTGTTCCTGATTAGGTAAAGGAGGACTGAATGCTAGACAAATGGAGTGATAGATGGCTAGACAGACTGTAGCTATTGTATGTCCCTTCAAAACACAAACTGACAAAATAAAAACATGCGATGCTCGATGTGAAATCTTATTTTACATTTACCGTCAACCCACATCACTTAACCCATTTGCTGTGACAACATCTATTTTAGTCTTACTACTGCCAGAGTGCTTTAATCAGTTCAAGGGAGATCCATTAGCCTCTACAGTATAATGACTTCAATTATATTCCATTCTTGCTACTGCCAGACCATTTTATTATGGGGGAACCTTTTTGCTGTGATGCAGTAAAAATTATCGCAACCACCAGCAACAACAGCCACACTAACCATATGGTACTCTGCCACCTACACTCACCTCAACAAGGGAGCAGGCTTCAGTGTGAATAACCTGGACAAACTCTGCATCTGTTGGGTCAAGACGATACTCTGGAGGTTTACCGTAAAATTCAGGTCCTGCTGGATCCAGTCCTGTGGGATGAGAATAATATAAAAGACACAGGCTGGACTTCAGACTTACCTGAAATGGATGAGCTATAAAAATGGTAATACCCAATCACACAGTACCTCATTCAAAGTGCAAGAGCCTGTATTTCTATCTGTATCTGGCCATATGGGGCCTATTGCAGGACCAAACTTTCTCCTCAGAGGGAGAGTGATAACCAAACTGAAGCTTTCTTCACATGATAGGAAATAATCTGGTTAAAGAAAGATGTAGAGTAAGGAAGTCTGTTGAAAACGGCTGAAGAGTGTGCTTAAATGGTATGGTAATATGAAAAGACTGGATGTAACTAAGGTGGTAGTGGTGTTTGTTGTTGTTGCTGTTATAACCCCAGGCTCTCATGTGGATACGAACCATGTGGACTGCAGGAAACGAGTCACTTTAAAACGGTTGCTCTCAGAGATCCACTGTTGAAGCTATGTTGAAGAACTTTCTCTGCTGAGACAGCACAGTGCATTATGCTAGTAAGTATGATGTAGTCTGGCAGGGTGCATTACTGTGAGAGTATAGTACATTGTTTGCATGTTGATTTTGTATTGGTACTGTAGCATACAAGGGTAATGTCTGGAATGGCACTTCTTTTTCAACCTGATAGTCAACAAACTGAGTTTATCTGAAAGGTAATGTCTATGTGAAGTGCATCTGTGAAGTAAAAACAAAATTGTGTGTGGATGGTCATGCCTGGGAGGTGAAGTTAGAACTCCACGGACCTGTGTGGTAAGCGAATGGGCATGTTACTGATTAGTTCTCTTTCTCATGTTTTCTGCTCATCCTTGGAAGAATAAAAGATGAAGAAGAAGGAGGAGGAGCTCTGACTGATGCTACCTGTGAGTGACAGAAAACACACACTTCACCCACTACAGAATATCACATAAACTAACCTGTAATGAAAGGCAGTCGAAACTGAACCACATTCTGTCCAATTGCCCCTGCCACATGTGCCCCTAGGGAGTGTCCTACTGCCTGCACTAGAGAAACATCCAGCTCTCCATCTCTTTGTAACCATTCCAGTAGTCGAGCGGTGTAGGCACCCACCTGTTTATTGTATTGAGACATAGAGTAAATCAGTGTATGTCACGACACTATAGTGCTACAATATTACAGGGATAGCAGTGACACAACTTCCTCCCCTTATCCTGACATACTTCTCTCACTCTGTCTCTGGAACTGTTGTTCAGCACATAGCAGAAACTGGAAGTTGGGAAACAGATATGTGTTACAATATCATTTATAGAAATGTACAATAACAGTAACTTACCACGCCCACATTTTCAACAACCTCAGGGTACCAGGGACCTTCAGCCAGTTCCTCCCAGTCCACTGACAACACATTGTACTCCCTAAGCATCAGCAACTCTAGGTAAAAAATGGCAGACTTTAGGGGAAAAGCTGTTCTTATTAGAGCATTTAATCACTGCAGGAACCAGTCATTTTTCACTAGTGTATTTGAAAATTACCAGGAATCACACAAAGAAGACCCTAACCTTACTATTATTTAAAGTACACTGCTACTTGCTACTGCTACATTATCATAACATCCAGCTGCAGACTATATGTCAAAAACACAAGATTTGTTTTATAATAAAATCTTTAGATGCCTGATGCTCCAGTGAGCTAAGGCACTCCAACTGGATGTGGCCTGTAAGGACCTACTTCCACAGGATGGTTGGGGTTTATTGCTCACATAATGCTGCAAAGGGATGGGCAACTAGCCTCTCTTGTCTTAAATGTCTAGATGATGTCGACTAGCACTGGGACCTTATGCTCCTAAGAGGGACTGGGTGATGGTTGGATAGAAAAGGGTCAGGAACCAATACACATAAATTTGGCATGCTGTACTGTACAAATAAACTCTCTCCCTCTCTGCATATGGCGCACACACACACACACACACACACACACACACACACACACACACACAACTTTACCTAGAGCAATCAACTTTTTTACAGCACATCTTTGCCCACTTCACTACAATGACATATAGCAGGGAATGCCAAATCTTCCAGGCAATACTCAAGTGCCACAAGATAATGAAAAAAATATATATACAGTATATTATACAACTATATATAGAACCTACATACTGTAGACCAATTTTTATATTTGTAATGCACAAATGTGTTTCTAAGTATAAAGATGTTGCAGACTTCATTATAGTCTTAAAATAATAAACCTTGGAGATCAAATGTTATTCTTAACAAGAGAACAAAAAAACAACACTTTAGTACAGCATGCCCTTGTTTAACAATGAGGATGCATTGAAAAAAAAATCCACTGCAAAACGATTTATCATATATCAAGACAATTATAACGAGTTCAATGAAGATTCATTTTTGGCTAGGGGTGACCCACCCAACCAATTCTTAAAAACAAGTTTCCAGCTCACCTAAACTGCTTGTTATTTCACTTCACTGCACTTCACTTGCTGCTTTAACTCTAGCCCCACATTAATATTCCATCACTGACATTAACACATACAACAGTGACAACTGCAAATGCTATCTTGGAACAAATAAATGACTGTAGATTTGCATGAGGATGATCATACAAGTGAAAACAGTGACTGTGTATCGACCTGTGAGGCTTTGTATAGGATCATAATCATTGTACAAGTGAAAATTTTACTATCTATCTATTGCCAGATGCCTTGATCCCGATCGGGGTGGCCACAAACAAATCGCCTCCATGTCACTCTGTCCCCTGCCATTTCACTACCACGCTCCCAACTCACACCCCCCTCTCTCATATACCTCTCCACTCCATCCCTCCATCTCATCCTCGGCCTTCCCCTCCCTCTCGCCCCCTCCACCTCACTCACATACACTCTCCTCGTCAGTCTTTCACTCTCCATCCTCTCCACATGCCCAAACCACCTTAAGGTGTTTCTCCTATCGCTTCCCATCACGTCCTCAACCACACCACAACGCTCCTTCACTTCCTCATTTGTTAGTCTGTCTCTCCATGTGACTCCACATGCTCCTCTCAAATAACTCATTTCCACTGCTCTCACTCTTGACTTCTGTCCTTCCAACAGGGTCCAAGCTTCACTTCCATATGTCAGAGTTGGTATCACAGTACTGTTATGTAACAACTTTTTCACGTCCATGCTCACCTCCCTGTTTCTTATCACTGCTTTCAATGAACCAGCAACCTTCCTTCCCTGCTGCACCCTTTCGAGCACTTCATCCTCCAGACTTCCATCCTTACTCATCACACTGCCCAAGTACTTAAATTCACTCACATTCTCCATATCCTTCCCATCCAATCTCACTGTACATTCACTGACTTCATCTCTCTCGAAGACCATCACTTTACTTTTCCCTACATTCACCTTTAGATTCCGTTTCTTACACACTCTCCCAAACTCATCTACCAAGCCTTGCAGCTCCCCTTCGTCTTCACTAAACAACACAGTAACATCTGCAAACAACAGCACTGTGTACAGTATAAAAAAAAGGTCCCAGCTTTTTTGTCACTGTGTAAGCAATGCATCACACACTGGTTCATCATATAACGTGGGTCTGCTGTACAACATGTTTTACTTTATCCCTGCTGCCTCCAAACAATTTTTACCAGCTCAGGAAAGACAGCTCATAATACTGGTTTAAAACAGATCCTGAAGGAGTCGGCAGACTCAAAGTATCTGACAGCAGTTTGTGAAACCAATAAGGAGAATGGTGTGTTTGGTTCCTCTGCCTCAATGCTGAATGAGTTCTATAGTGCGGAATGTAGTAGTCATGGCTGATCCATAAACTGCTGTTAGAAATATGAGGTATAAGTAGTGGATGGACGGTCACCATCATCTCTGGGAGATACTAATGTACCATGAGGATTGTGTGGGGCCAAAAGCTGGCATATGTCCACATGCAACATTTCTCAGCCAGTAGCTCAACTACATTTACAGTTGATGGTCAAACTGAGATCACCAGTACTACGTACATATCACAACTGCTGTATAGTCTCAGGCAGGCTACTCATTAATCTTGGATAACAGAAGTTCTTGGAGAAAGCAATATCTGAAATCAAACCTGAGATCTTTGGCAGAGGATGATGACAGTATGACATACAGCCATTAAAAAACTTGCTACTCAGTGTCACACACCATGTTTCTGCCAGTAGATGACAAAAGGCTTACACTTGCATACATGACCAAGGCCTTCTAAGATACAGTATATGAGTATAGTACAACTTCACTGTTTTCTTATTTGAAGTACGGCAAATATACTCTGCACAAATAATGATAATTACTGTAATTATGACTGCTACTTCGTATTATCTTTAAGAAAAAAAATCATAATACAGGATCACTTACACATACTGTATCTTACATTGCTCTTTGATACCTTTAGTCAATTTTACTTCAGGTAAAGCTGTTGCTGACTGCCTGGTAATGACATCTACAAATACACTGGCATGATCTTTACAGTGTGACACTGACACAGAGAGTAGGCCAGCCTACTCTCCCAAACACTTTTCTCTCTCAATCAGTACTCTACATGCACTTTACATACCACACAACATACCACTTAAAGAAACTTATAAGTAAATTTGAAAAGATGCAAAGAGTGGCTACAAAAATGATACCAAGCTTAAGGGATTTGCAGCATGCAGTGAGATTGGAAAGGTTGAAACTGGCTACATTAGAGGAAGAGAGAAATGATAATAATGTATAAGTGTAAGCATGGTATACAGAACACTGATAGAGAAGATGATATCATAAGGGATGAGGGAAGAATGAGAGGAAATAGTTTTTAATTAAAGATGCCAACTTGCTCAGGCAATGTAAGAAAATATAGCTTTCCAAACAGAAGTATCTGTATAACCAAATGGAATACCTTGGATGAAAATGTGGTTTGTGCAAAGAATATCCATGCTTTCAAAGCACAGCTAAATAGTTATATCACTGGAGGCAGGACAACATGAGCTTAGCTCAAATCCTGTTGAACACAAATAGGTAAATACACTGTACCACACTATGTTACAGGGGTTAATGCCATCAAGGACATATGGCCAGAAAACTTTGTCCTTGCCACCTAGTGGTCAAACTGAGGAGAGGCATGGCGCAGGCTCTGCCAGCGTAGTTTTTGGAAATGGGAGGGAATGGGGCTTGTATCTGTGTAAGAAGGTACAGGGCATTGCGGTTCCCAGACTGCAACTTCTACCAGACAGAGAGGGCCCAAAACCTAGGAGGAGTGCCCCAGGAGGCTGCCCTGTCAGTGGGTGTATAATGGTGGGGCAGTTGCAGTGCCAAGGCACACTTGGAAGGTGTCCCTGTAGCTGTCCTGGCAGGATGCTCTGATCCCACTGCCTACTGCCACTGGCCACAGCTGGTAGGCTATGGTTTCCAGATCCCATGTTTGGACCTGGGACTGTGTGAGTGGGCCTGTGGTCCGTCTCAACCTTTATTTTCCTGACTGAGGCCAAAATATAAGATGAAAAGCAGTAATAAATGCAAGCCTCCAAGGTGTTCAGAGTGGCATCATGGAATGTGGGTAGTTTGAAGGGTGAGTGGAAGAAGTAGCAGAGACAATGAGTAGGAGGCGGGTAGATGTTGGTTTCAGAGAGGAAGTCAGGTATATGGGAGGATCAGCCAGAATGATTACTAAGATGGACTGTAGACAGAAGCTGTTTTGGCAGGGAAGTATAGATCGTTATGGTGTGGGTGTGCTGGTTGAGGAAAAATTAGTGGAATGTGTCATGAATGTAATGAAAGTGAATAAAAGGATTATTGTCCCTCTTTTGTCTTTCTTTTCCTGTTCCTTCTGCCTATGGGTGACTCTACACTAAGTGACAAGCCAAATGGCTTCCTGTACACCAGGAAACCATTTACTATGCTGGGTGGTAACCATATAACCAAATTATGGCACCTGGTGGTTTAATGCGTAATTGTGGCGCTCCAATCATATTGAGTCGGTGAAGGTTTATATCCAAGTTTTTTTTTTTTTTAATGCTAGGAAGAAGGAACCAAAGACCAGGAGCACACAAACCATTCCTTCCAAGAAAAAAACAAAAACAATACAAGAGGGAGCAAATTCAAGATTCCATCATTTCAAGATGCCTGGACACACTGCGTCTGAAAGACTGGAGATCATAGGAAGTAGGAAATACAGACAGAGGGAGACAGTTCCAGAGCTGACCTGTTGCATAAATGAAAGACTGGGAGTAACGATTAACTCTCGCATTAGAGAGTTGGACAGAAAAGGGATGAGCGTTTGTTGCTAGATGGGTGCTGGGTGCCCGTCGTAGAGGTGGAGGGTTTATTGGGGTTTATTGTTCACGTAATGCCACTCAAGGATGAGTGCGACTGGTCACTCTCATCCGAAATATCAGGACCAACTTCCCTACCCCAGGCTCCTACACTCCTCATGGGGCAACGTAGGATTGGATGATGGATGCATGGATGGATTATAGCAGTGAAAATATTGTTCGGTAAACTCATGATTTCATTTACATGGTGTATGCTTCACAGGCTAACTTACATTATGTAGAGAAAAGCAGATTCAGGGATGACTTGATATGTGTGATAAGTGGTATGGGGGATGATGAGAGTGTAGTTTTGGGAGGGAATGTAAATGGTCATGTGGGTGAAACAGCTCAAGGATATGAAGGGGTACATAGAGGACACACATATGGTACAGGGAATGTTGAAAGTGAAAGGATCCTCAAGTTTGAGGAAGCAATGAACATGACAGTGTACAACACACATTTTTGGAAAGAGAGAGCAGGTTGATTACTACGGGTCTGGAAGAAACAGGAGCCAGATTGACTATTTCATAGTCAGGAGGAATGATAGGAGGTTGGTGAGGGAGGTTAAAGTTATAGGGAGTGATGAGTGTGTGTGTAGCAACACAATTATTGATATGTGACATGGTGCTTATGCAACAGGTGGTGAAGACAATGATCTATGCACCTAGGAGGAAAATATGGAAGTTGAAAAACTAAGCAGTAAGGGATGTCTTCTATAGTGAGATGAGTAGAGTTGTGACTGAACAGAAAGCTGTTGACAAGTGTTAATGAACAGTACAAAGCTCTCAAGAACAACCTCCCGAGAGATACCGATTCAGTGTGTGGATGGACAAGGGGCCCACCAAGGTATAATGTAACGTGGTGGTGGGATGAGGGTGCAGAAGCCACAGATAAGGAGAAAAGAAACCATTTTCAGGAACTGAAAAGGGGGTTGTAACAAAGAGGAATATTTGGCTGCCAAGCTTAGGGCTGGAAAGGAGGTATACAAGACAAAATCTCAGCCTCAGAGACTTTTACTGTATAACCTAAATAGCATTACAAGGAAGATCAAGGTTAACGTGGCAGATCAGATGAAGAGGGAAAACGGATATCATAAGTGAGCAATGTGCAAATAATTATGACGGAAATGTAGTGTTGGACAATGAGGATCCTAATGACACCTGGGTGCTGAATGAGGAGTTTGACTGGAAAAGGGAAGGTCTAGAGTCAGTGGATCCAGTGTCTGGCCATTGGCCTTTGACTGATACAGCTACTGTGAGCAGGGCAGCAGGCAGGATGCAGTTGGGGAAGGCAGCAGGTGTGTCTGGGTTGACTGCTGAAATGCCGAAGGCCTCAGGGGAGATAGGAGTGGGTTTAGTTGCTGATTTGATAATTTGATTATATACGAGTGTGTTGTCCCAGATGACTGGCTGAAGAGTATGACTGTACGAGGTCTGTTCAGAAAATATCTGACCTTGCAGTAGGCTCTAAAAACAATAAAATAGCTAACCTGTTGAACTTGGACACTAATCCTCCTCAAATTAGGCCCCTTCTGACTTGACACACATAGCCCAGTGTTCTTTCCACTGCCTGAAACATTTTTTCAAAGAGGGTTTTCGGTATCACCTGCAGGTGCTTCATTGCATTCGTCATGATCTCTTCTCTCATTTCAAATCGGGAACTCTACAATGGAGTTTTGAGCTCGGGGAATAACCAAAAGTCGCACAGAGATATGTCCGGTGAGTAGGGAGCCTGCCGGACCTGCGGGATGTTGTCTATCTATCTATCTATTGCCAGACGCCTCAATCCCATACGGGGTGGCCACAAACAAATCGCCTCCATATTGCTCTGTCCCCCGCCAATTCACTGCTCTTCTCCCAGCTCACCCCCCCCCTCTCTCATATACCTCTCCACTCCATCCCTCCATCTCATCCTCAGCCTCCCCCTCCCTCTCCCCCCCTCCACGCTGGCTAAAAATTTCTTAAACAGTTGAGAAGAATGGGCAGGGGCATTGTCACGGTGCAGCTTCCAATTTGCCGATTTCCGTAGGTCTGGTCTCTTCCGCCGAACTGTGTCACAAAATCGATAGATAACATCAAGGTATTTATGTTTGTTGACAGTATGACTTTCTGGTGCGTATTCGTGATGCACAACACCATGGTAGTAAAAAAAAAACTGTCTACATGTGAGTGCATTTCACCCTGCTGCAGCCCTGTCGTGCTTTTTTTGGCCCAGGCAACCCATCTTTCCTGTCACTTCTTATTGCTGAACTTTCTTTCCTTTTCAGGTGGCTTTACATTGAGTGACAAGCCAAATGGTTTCCTGTAAGCCAAGAAACCATTTACAACGCTGGGTGGTAACCATATAACCAAACCATACGTGCTCCCTACATGTCAGTAAGTGGGTTGGTGGAGGGTTAGTGCCCCTCCCTGTAAAACGAATAACTCAAAGTCAAATGGCCACCCCTTACGTCTGGCGTCTGGCAATAGATAGATAGATAGATAGACCCTGCATGCTTCCAATGGGATGACTGTGCTTTGGTTTCTGGATCATGCTTCTACACCCATGTCTCATCTCCTGTGATAACAGTCTTCAGAAGTCTGGATTGCAATTTGCATTCTCCAAAATGTCTTAAGCAACGTTCATCCGAGAGAAGAGATGTGATGAAGCACCTCCAGGAGATACCCAAAAACTGACTCTGCAAAATGTTTCAGGTAATGGAATGAATGCTGCACTACATGTGTCAAGTCAGAAGGGGCCTACTCTGAGGGGGATTAGTATCTTAGCTCAACAGGTTTGCTGTTTATTTTTTTTAGAGCCTAAGGTCGGATACAGACCTCTTAACCCCTTGGCTGTGGTGGTCCTAAACATTCCCTAGTCCGTGTGTGGGAAAACCGGTTAAAAAATATTGTTTTCATCATGTGCTCTGACCCACTGAGACTTAAGCAAACATGATAACATTTTAGTCAGACAAAGTTTACACTCCACACTGACAATTCACAACCCACTCATCAAGAATAAGCATGCAGTAGGCGCAAAGAATGACTGAAAAACTCACAATATTTCACATAGCTCTTCCGGAATGTATGACGCAGTCTACCAATTGGCATTTCCTGAATGATATACATTGTCAAGAGGTTAAATGTGTACAAGGGGAAGGGTGATGCCCTGGAAAGAGGAAATTATAGAGACATAAAACTTTTGGACCTGATAATGAAGGTAATGGAGAAAGTCCTAGGTGTGATTAGAGAAAGAGTGAATATTGATTAAATACAGTTTGAGTTTATCCCACACAAAGGGACCACTGATGCCATATTCATTGTCTGACAGCTTCAGGAAAAATGTATAGGAAAGGAAAGGGAGTTGTACTTTGTTTTTGTTGATCAGGAGGACGTTATTAACAGAGTCCCTTCGGAGGTGGTAAAGTGGGCAATGAGAAAGCTTGGGATCGAGGAGTGGCTGGTTAGAGTAGCTATGGCTAGGTACTTGGGTGCTCATACCCAGGTGAAAGTGAATGGAGATTTGAATGATGAGTGTATCCTCAAATGCAAGGCTTAAGTTAGGTTTATCACTGAAGAGCTGAGAGGAAGGATAGGACTGGAGTGTATTGGTGTTGTGATGAGGAGAGGTAGACTGAGATGATTTGGGCATATGGAGAGGATGGGTAATGACAACTGGGTGCAGAAAGTAAGTAGTGTTAATGTTTGAGGTAGGGTTGCAAGAGGCAGACTGAAAAGACCTGGGATAAGAGACTGAATAGCGAGGCTGTCAGAGATTGAGCAGTATGGAGAGCCACCATTAAGTGACCAGGGCTGATGCATCCAAGCATGTTGGGGCCTTTATAAGCAAAAATGAAAATAAATAATACAACTGGCATGCATCAGGGAGAAGTTTTGAGTCCCTAATAGTTTGTCATGGTGCTTGAAGCTCTCTTGAGATGCTTCAGAAATGGCCTCCCATGGGAGATGTATGTTGATGACTTGATGTTGACTTCAGAAAATGAAAGTGAGGCAGAGGAAAGAGTTAGGAAGTGGAAAGACGGAATGGGCCACGTGGGTCTGAGAGTAAATGCAGATAATACAACGGTAATGATATCTAGGGCTGGTGGCAGTACTGTCAAAGCAGAGGGAGAGTAACCATGTGCAGTTTGCCAAAAGGATGTGGGAAGTACTCGTAACTCCATCTTGTGCAGTACTGTATTTGCAATAAGTGGATTCTTAAGAGATGTAGTGGTATTAGAGGTAGACTGAGAGGTCATCCTAATTTCATGTGTGTGGTATGTTGGAGAGAACATGTAGAGATTGTCAGGTGTGAAAGGACTGATTTTTCTGGTACGTCTCTTGAGTGTGTGGATGAGTTTTATTATCTAGGGAACATGTTATGTGTTGGAGGTAGGACTGGGTAACATGTGGTGGGAGGAAATTCAGGGAGCTGTTGCTTCTCCTGACACTGGGAGGGCTCTCCCTCCATGCTAAGGCATCTTTGTATGCTGCATGTGTTAAAAGTGTACTGATGTATGGTAGTGAGACCTGGGTATTAAAGGAAGAAGATATTCATGGGCCTAAACATACAGAAATAACAATGATTAGATGAATGTGTAGTGCATCCTTGAAAGTGAGTCTTGGGTGGCTAGGTTTATAACTGAAGAGTTGAGAGGAAAGATGGGACTAGAGTGTGTTGGTGTTGTGACGACATGGAGTAGATTGAGATGGTTTGGGCATGTGGAGAGGATGGATGACAATTGGGTGTGGAAAGTGAGAAGTGTGATTGTAAGGAGTAGACTTGTGAGAGCCAGAATGAAAAGGACCTGGGACGATGTCACAGAGCATGACCTCAGGGATAAGGGACTGAATAGGCAGGCTGCCAGAGACTGAGCAGTGTGGACAGCCACCACTAGGTGATCATGGCTTATGGTTGCAATCATGTTGGAGCCTATAGAAACAATACTTAAAATGATATGATCACTACACAACCTTGACAATTATTCAATCAAATTTACACTAAAGAAAGCAGAGTTTTGTGCACTATTATAACCAGTTCAGTAGCTGTGAATGTTATGAATAAATGTAGCACTGTACCACTCACCAGTTTTGGCTTCAACTGACCACCCACTGTGTCCATTTGAGTTATAGCCGTGTATGATGATGACAGTTGGGTATGAAGGATTAAGAGGGGCAGCAGCTAAGCTGTTAAGTGGAAGGGAAATGGATGACTTTTAAACAGAAGAAAATATTAATTTCACTGATGTTACTATGCTTCAACATAGGCAATATCCTAATTACAGTATTTAAAATATTTCATCATCAATCTCAATCATGGTTCCATGTAAAAGGGGTGAAAAGATTTGGAATTTAGCTCTTTACACTTGTATGTGACATGATTCAAAGCACATGAAAATCCTAGCTTTCTCCCTTTCCCCTCTTGTACATTTGCATCATGTTCTTATGCAAGTAACGTAAGAGTTTACAATATTTCCATTTCCCACATGCCTTTCTTACGATACTTGCTTTTTACAATTTGCAAGGAATACAGGTAGGTGAGTAATAATGTTCTGTACTGATATGTTCTTTCCAGTTCCCAAGAACAAATTTACCACTAGTTGTACTAAAGTATTAACATATTATAATCCAGCTAGATTATCTCATGAAGTCATTAAAATATACTGTATATATAAAATACACTACAATAATATTATACTGTACAGTACTGGGAAAGCTAATCTGGTTCAATTCATATTTATACAGTATCAAAACACTAACCTGTCCAAGTCATCCAGCTGAAGTAAGTAATACTCATCATCTCCCGGGTTGTCAGGTGTCCACAACATAAAATGCAACTCCCTTGGTTGTCCTGCTGCTGCATGTTTCACTGGCACCACCAGTACCAGCACTGCTGATGTATAAACTGTTGTTATGTTACCACAGTATGACCTAACCATGTCATCATACTCTGGCCTATCCATCTAGCCATCCATCATCCAGTTCTCCAGACATGACTAAGACCTGGTCTTGACTACAAAGTCACATTTTCAAGGTTTCATTCTCAACCTCAGCCTTGGCCTTGAAGCTCAGCAAATAATAAAAGGTCTTGTGATACTTTCAATGCCAAATCAACATGATGTCTCAAGTGGCAAACTTTAACACATATGCCTGCATTCATTTTTTTTTTTTTTTATGTGTCCAACTCAGGGCGTAGGCTTCACAGCCTGCTCCCAAGTCCCAGTAGTCCTCCTACATACCATACATCTCAACTTGTCACCACTTCGGCGCTAACACCCACTGTCCATATTGAATACGTGCTAGGGCTGTCTCATACAGGACTGGTGAATCAGTATTAGCGTGGGTATTTTTACGACATGTCAGCGGGTCTTCTGGTAGATCAGCAAAGTCTGCTTTTGTGGATTTCTGGTAGATCAGCAAGGTCTGCTTTTGTGGATTTCTGGTAGATCAGCAAAGTCTGCTTTTGTGAAATTCAAATCCTTAAACTGTTCCCTGCCCCAGAGGGGATTTGAACCTAGATCCGATAGGACTGCAGGCCATCTCTCTACCAACTGAGCCATCACCTCCCCTAAACAAACAAACATGCATATAAGTACAGCACAAGTACACCTGTTTGAATGCACACACACATACACACACACACTCTGTTCCCATACATTTTTTTTTTTGCTGTTTGACACAGATGTAGGCTGTATAGGGTATACTGTTGTTGTTATGTATGCCTGGTCCACCTGGCCAACTAGATCCACCAACCACAGGCAAGCAACTGCTCCTGCAGGGCTATCCTGAACAGTGAGCTGATGTTCCCCTCCAATTGACAGCACTTTGCCACTGAGAGGTGTGGGGAAGAGTGTGGAAGTTTGTTTCCTGGATGGATGGTACATATGCATCTCTACCCAGTTAACAGAGGCACAGTTGCGGGCTCCACATCTCCCAGTTATTTGGTTATGTGGTTATCACCCAGTGCCGTAAATTATTTTCTGGGTAACAGGAAGCCATTAAGCTTGTCACTTAGCACAGTGCCACCTGAAGAAGAAAGAAAAGCTATAAAAAGTGACAGAAGGATAGGAGGAAATAAAAGAGAATGGCAGATACAGAAAGAGAATGATAAAGGTGAAGAAAGAAGTAGGCATCACTACACTGAGTGGAAAACAGTCATCACCACCAACTAGATGGCCTATGAGTATATTATTAAAGTTAATGATAAAGAAAATCAGTGTAGAAACTCAGAAGAGGGAACGTGACAGCAGTGAAAGTGCACAGTTGTGGTGACTGGTACAATGGCTAAGGGAATGGTAATAGGAGCAAGAAACAAAAAGGTGGAAGTCTGAGTGACAGAACAGAATAACTGACCAATTAACCCGCCGAGTCCCACCGACGTACGATGCACGTCGCTACTTTTTTCCGCGGACAGACCCAACGATGTGCATCGTACGTCATTCAATTGCAAGGGCCATTGTGTGCACATTTTTCAACATTAACAGGTGATTTTTGGTAGGCATATGTGGGAGACCTTCCTCTACCTGCTGTCAAGCGGGGATACTGCCTGGCCCCACCTAACCCCCCCTCTCCCCCCCACACTGGTCAATTCACCTGTTAGCTGTAACCTGGCCAGTAAAGGCATGTTGCCCCACAGTCTCTCCAATGATGAAATTTGCAGTGAAAGTGATTCCTGAGGTGGAGGACAAAGAAACAAAGAAGCCAGAGGTAGAAACAAACAGAAGTGATGAGGTGGTAACATCGTAAACGAAGTTGCCATATACTGAGGTTTTGGGTGAGTGAACAATGCTTATAAACGCCTATATTATTGTGTGAAAATCAATATAGACTTGTACTACACATAAATTCGTACCAAATAAATAAAATAAATACGTAATTTAAAGTGTCTTGAATTAGCTAACCCTTCTATAGTTCGTTTTCTTTTAGCCAGGTACCCTGAAGGAAAACGTAAGGTTGAGTGACACCTGTATCAACATTTCTAACTTCAGGATCGCAATTTCTCTATGAATTTTCGATGTTTCTTACCAAAAGCAAAGGTTTCAGCCAAAAAACAAAGTCGAAAATTGGTCGGGACCTGGCAGTAGTCTGGGTAAAAAAACCGGTCGGGACTGGACGGGTTAATGCACTCTGAGTAAGGTTGATATAACATATGATGGGCAGTAACACAAGGAAAAAATTTATATGCATAAGCATCGTTTTCGTCATTTTCGTTTTCATTTTTGAAGGCTCCAACATGCTTGCATGCGTCGGCCTTGGTCACCTAATGGCAGCTCTCCATGCTGCTCGATCTATGGCAGCCTCCCTGTTCAGTCCCTTAACCTTGAGGTCACACTTAATGACCTCGTCCCATGTCTTTCTCGGTGTACCCCTCACAACCCCTCCCCCAATAATAACACTTCTCACCCTCTGTACCCAATTATCATCCCCCATCCTCTCCACATTTCCAAACCACCTCAGCCTACCTCTCCTTATCACAACACCAATACTCTCCAACCCCATCCTACCTCTCAGCTCTTTGATCGTAAACCCAGCCCCCCTAGGCCTTGCACACAGGGACGCACTGCACATCAACCTAATCATTGTCATTTCTGTATGTTTGAGTCTGCGAATATCCTCTTCCTTTACTGCCCATTCTCACTACCATACAGCATCACACTCCTAACACATCCTGCATACAAAGACCCTTTAGCACATAAGAAGAGTCCTCTCAATGTCAGGAGAGGCAACAGCTCCCTGAACTTCTTCCAACCACTTCTCACCCTAGCAGCTGAGCTAGCTCCAGCCCCACCTTCGGCACATTACATGTCTCCCAAATAACAAAACTCTTCCACACACTCAAGTGACTCACCATTAAGTTCGATCCTTTCATGCCTAACCAACTCCACCTGCTCTCCCCGACACACCACACACATAAAATCAACAATATCTCGCAGTCTACCTCTAATACCACTGCATCTCTTGTGCACCATTTATCACAAACACTGCACAAGATAGAATTACTTCCCACACCTTTGTGGCAAATTGCACATGGCCACTCTCCCTCTTCTTTGGCTGTACTGCCATCAACCCTAGTTATCATCACTTTTGTTTTATCTGCATTTACCCTTAAGCCCTCGTGCCCCATACCACTCTCTACTTCCTAAATCTTTCCTCTGGCTCCCTTTCATTCTCTGCAATCAACACCAAATCATCAGCATACAACATCTCCCACGGAAGTCCATCTCTGAAGTCACGTGAGAGGGCTTCAAGTACCATGATAAACAAAAAGGAACTAAAAACGACCCCTGATGCACACCAACATTCACACAAAACTCATCACTCAAATCTCCGTTCACTCTTACCTGGGTTCGAGCACCCACATACATGGCCATAACCACCCTAACTAGCCACTCTCCCAACCCAAGCTTTCTCATTGCCCACTTCACCACCTCTCAAGGGACTCTGTCAAAGGCCTTTTCCAAATCAACAAAAACAAAATACAATTTCCTTTTCTTTCTAATATATTTTTCCTGAAGCTGTTGAACAATGAATATGGCATCAGTGGTCCCCCTGCCCAGCATAAACCCAAACTGCATCTCATCAATATTTATTCTTTCTCTAATCATACCTTCTAGAACTCTCTCCATTACTTTCATTATCTGGTCTAAGAGCTTTATACCTCTATAATTTCCTCTTTCCAGGGCATCACCCTTCCCTTTGTACACATTTACAATTACACTCTTCAGCCAATCATCTGGGACAACACACTCATTTATAATCATATTTATCAGGTCAGTGACTAACCTTACCCAAGTATCTCCTGAGGCCTTCAACATTTCAGCAGTCAACCCAGACACACCTGCTGCCTTCCCCACCTGCATCCTGCCTATTGCCTCACTCACAGTAGCAGTGTCAACCAGTGGGCAAGGGCCAAACACTGGATCTGCTGGCTCCAAACCTTCCCTGTTCCAGTCAAACTCCTCATTCAACAACCAGCTATAATGCTCTCTCCATGCATTTTTAATATCCCCACTATTCACCACTATTCTTCCTTCATCATTCTTCACACACTGCTCACCTACAATATCCTGATTATCCCTCTTCACCTGATTTGCCACCCTAAATATCATATTTTTCCTTTCTCCATGATTTAGGTTATCAAGTAAAAGTTTCTGTGACTCAGACTTCGACCTGTATACTGTACCTCTCTTCTAGCCCTACGCTTGGCAGCCAAGTATTCCTCCCTGTTAACACCCTTCTTCCATTCCCGGAAAAGCCTTCTTTTCTCCTTAACTGCGGCTTTTACACCCTCATTCCACCCCCAAGTTACATTATGTCTTGGTGGGCCTCTTGTCCAACCGCATATTGCATCAGTAACTCTCAAGAGGTTGTTCTTAAGGGCTTTGTACTGTTCATTAACACCTCTGTCTATGGCTCCCTGTTCACCCACCACTCTCCTCATCTCACTATAGAAGGCATCCCTTACTGCTTGGTTTTCCAGCTTTCATAATTTCCTCCTAGGTACACCCTTTTCATCACTCGTTCTTTAAGCACCATGTCACAAATCAATAGTTTGTGCTGCTGCACACACTCCTCACTTCCTATAACTTTAACATCCCTCACTAACCTCCTATCAACACTCCTGACCAGAAAATAATCTTTCTGACCACAATTTCCCCCAGACTTGTATGCAATCAACCTACTCACTCTTTTTCCAAAATGTGTGTTGCACACAATCATGTCCATTGCCTCCCCAAACTCAAGTAATATGTAAAGAAATAGATTAAGCTGTTACCAAAACAGAAATGAGAAAGTACAGTAGTAGTATGGTAACATTCGCGGCCTTTCCTCTAACTTTCACGCTGTCGAACACCACCTCTTCTCCTCTAAATCTCACCTTCTCTTTCTCACTGAGACTCAGCTGTCTGAGGCAACTGACAGCAAGCCCTTTTATGTATCCTCCTACTTTCTCTATTCTCGTTTCAAAGCCAAAGGTGGCTGTTGCGTATATGTGCGCAACGATCTATCTTGCTCTCGTGTTCCTGAACTTGATTCTTCTGAATTCTCTGCTCTCTGGCTTCGGCTTTCCTGTCATTCTCTGACTAAATATATCTGTGCTGTTTACTTATCTCCTAATTCTACTGCCTATCAAAAATTCTTTGACTATCTTACTTCTACAATGGAGCACATTCTGTCCATTTCTCCTTTCTCTGAAATCTCCATTCTAGGAGATTTCAATGTTCACCACCACCTTTGGCTCTCCTCTCCTTCCACTGATCAACCTGGTGAACAAGCCTACATCTTTTCTATCCTTAATGACCTAGAGCAGCTTGTACAGCACCCTACCCGTATCCCTGACCGCCTTGGAGAGAGTTCCAACATACTTGACCTTTTCCTAACAACTAATCCTTCTGCTTACACTGTTCATCTTTTCTCTCCGTTGGGCTCCTCCGATCATAATCTTATTACCTTAACATGTCCAATCGCTCCAGTACGGCCTGTGGACCCTCCAAAGAAACGCCGCCTGTGGCACTTTGGAGCTGCAGATTGGGAGGCCCTCAGGCAGTACTTCTTTGATTTTCCATGGAATGATTATTGCTTCC
>JAGKTI010000489.1:112210-132772 GCA_018397915.1 Birgus latro
TTACTTTAGGCATGATGAGAATGCGGTAGGTAACCAAATAACTGTGTTATTTGAGTCAAAATGATGCCCTCGTGGTGCATCACACACAGAGACAATCCTCCTCCTGTGGCTGCCCAAACATTACTGAGCCTGCTCCTGTGGTGCCAAACCTATCAAGCAGGGTTGCCAGCTCCCGTTGAAAAAGCCTCAGCTCATTTCGCATCACAGGGGAGGGTAGTATTGACCCTACTTCACTTAACGCGAAAAAGAATGACGTCGGCCCTTTAGCGTCAATACTTTCCGTGCCTACTGTATATATACAGTATATATATATACATATTTTTAACATATCCAACTCTGGGGAAAGGCTTCAAGGCCTATTCCCAAGTCCCAGGAGTCCTCCTTGGGGCCCAGTAGTCCTCCTACATCTCCACATGTCACAACTTCAGTATTAACACCCACTTTCCACATTGTATACATGCTAGGGCTGTCTCATACAGGACTGGTGTACTGGTATTAGCAGGGGTACTTTTATGACATGTCAGCGGGTTATCTGGAAGATCAGAAAATTCTGCTTTTTAAGAAATTCAAATCCTTAAACTGTTCCCTGCCCAAGCCGGGATTCGAACCTGGGTCCATTAGGACTGCAGGCCGCTTCTCTGCCGATTCAGCCACCACCTAGAGTGTGTTGTCCCAGATGATTGGCTGAAGAGTGTAATTGTAAATGTGTACAAAGGGAAGGGTGATGCCCTGGAAAGGGGAAATTACAGAGGTATAAAGCTCTTAGATCAGATAATGAAAGTAATGGAGAGAGTTCTAGAAGGTATGATTAGAGAAAGAGTGAATATCAATGAGATGCAGTTTGAGTTTATGCTAGGCAGGGGGACCACTGATGCCATATTCATTGTTCAATAGCTTCAGGAAAAATATATTGAAAAGAAAAGGGAATTGTATTTTGTTTTGGTTGATTTGGAAAAGGCCTTTGACAGAGTCCCTAGAGAGGTGGTGAAGTGGGCAATGAGAAAGCTTGGGTTGGAAGAGTGGCTAGTTAGGGTGGTTGTGGCCATGTATGTGAGTGCTCGCACCCAGGTAAAAATGAACGGAGATTTGAGTGATGAGTTTTCCGTGAATGTTGGTGTGCATCTGGGGTCAGTTTTGAGTCCATTGTTGTTTATCATGGTACTTGAAGCCCTCTCACGTGACTTCAGAGATGGACTTCCATGGGAGATGTTGTATGCCGACGATTTGGTGTTGATTGCAGAGAATGAAAGGGAGGCAGAGGAAAGATTTAGGAAGTGGAGAGATGGTATAGGGTACAAGGGCTTAAGGGTAAGTGCAGATAAAACAAAAGTAATGATATCAAGGGTTGGTGGCGGTACAATCAGAGGAGAGGGAGAGTGGTCATGTGCAATTTGCCACAAAGGTGTGGGAAGTAATTCTATCTTGCACAGTGTTTGTGATAAATGGGTGCACAAGAGATGTAGTGGTATTAGAGGTAGACTGCAAGATAATGCTGATTTTACGTGTGCAGCGTGTCGGGGAGAGCAGGTGGAGATTGTTAGGCATGAAAGGATTGAACTTGCTGGTAAGTCTCTTGAGTGTGTGGAAGAGTTTTGTTATTTGGGAGACAGGTTATGTGCTGGAGGTGGGGCTAGAGCTAGCCCGGTTGCTAGGGTGAGAAGTGGTTGGAAGAAGTTCAGGGAGCTGTTGCCTCTCCTGACATTGAGAGGACTCTCCCTATGTGCTAAGGGGTCTTTGTATGCAGCATATGTTAAGAGTGTGATGCAGTATGGTAGTGAGACCTAGGCAGTAAAGGAAGAGGGTATTCACAGGCTCAAACATACAGAAATGACAATGATTAGGTGGATGTGCAGTGCGTCCCTGCGTGCAAGGCCTGGGGGGGCTGGGTTTACAATCGAAGAGTTGGGAGGTAGGATGGGACTGGAGTGTATTGGTGTTGTGATGAGTAGAGGTAGACTGAGATGGTTTGGGCATGTGGTGAGGATGAGGAACGATAATTGGGTACGGAAGGTGAGAAGTGTTAATATTGGGGGAGGGGTTGTGAGGGGTAGACCGAGAAAGACATGGGACGAGGTCATTAAGTGTGACCTCAGGGTTAAGGGACTGAACAGGGAGGCTGCCACAGATCGAGCAGCATGGAGAGCCGCCATTAGGTGACCAAGGCCGACGCATGCAAGCATGTTGGGGCCTTCAAAAATGAAAAGAACGAAACATAGTAATTGACTTTTCCTACAACATGGACATCAAACTGTAAAATACTTTGTATATCTTTGCTTAGAACTCAAGAGGATTTTTTGAAAAGTTCTTAATCTCAGTCTCAAGTCTTTGAAAAAGATTGGCCACAAACTTAACCTTATGGTTTTCTGTAAGCCTTGCCCTTAATACTTAAAATAAAGTATTAGCCTATATGCCTACAACCATATAATGGCTCATCAGGAAAGAAGAGGCACAGAGCTATACAATAATTTTGTACAGTACAGAAAATTACAATATGACATACACTGTCTCATACTGGAGATACATTTCACGTAAGGTGTAATTATGAAGATATATCAAATAGCGTATGCAGTGTAGTATCGGTACTGAGTAAATTATTAGTATTTAGTAGTGTCTTGCTGGCAGATACTGCTTTGAACTATACAGTAACTTCCTAAACAAAAATTACTTAAGACAAATTAACGTATAGTATTTGTCATTACTATATCATCTCAAGCAGTATAGTATACAGACAGTACTAAAGGCTACAGGGCTTGGTTGCAGAAATAATTCCATTCCACAAATAATTCTCTCAGACTAAAAAAAGAATATCACAATGAAAAAGTCTTACATAATTACCACAAATATTTCTCCCAGCCTCCAAAAGAAAGGCATTATGAAAAGTTTTATATAATTACCCAAGAGACAGAAGTATGACATAACAGCTAGCTTGTCAATGCAGCTGGCAATTATGAGCAACAGGGACAAGCCTGAAAATCTAGAAGGGTGTAGTTAGCAATTAACAAGGTCTCACTACAGAATACAGTATAATATTAGTATCCAACAAACATCACATTCCATTAATATACGTGGGGAATTTAGCTGTTTATCATACTTGGTGGGAACTCTAACATTTGTCACTTCTCCATGGCCTTGGTGATTTGTTTACCCACTTGTAGATTACATAATGTATAAAGAAACTGCTGAATATTTTATTACATCTTTTAACAGGATGAAATGCATCACTTGTAATATGTCTACTGCATTTATTTATTTATTTATTTTTTTTTAGATGCACATGAAGTGATTTCAGGATTTTGTTCCATTATCTTTATCTCAGTACTGACATTATACAGAACGATTCAAGTGCCGCCTTTCGAAGGCGTCTTATCGCCACAAACAGTGATCAGCTGAGAATGGTTGGGGAAGAGGCTGGGAAAGAGTAACAGCAATAATGAGAAGTATCTGAATGTCAGATGGGAAGCACCACACATCAGTTACGTTGACCGACTGATCAGCTGACGGCGGGAAGGGGGAGTGACATCGTCACTCATAAGATGCCTTTGGAAGGCGGCATCAGAATTATCATTACCATGTCTGTTGAGATATGTGCATAAAAGTACGTATATAGAAGAGATAAAAGCAATTCTGTCCAAAGCAACAAGAAAAATGCAGAAAAATGAGACTACAAAATTAAATGACAGCGAAGTCCACTGACAGCCAGTTGTTGTACTACTTAAGTGCTACCAGTACTTTACTAAAATAAAATCAAAGAAGAGGTTTATATGCTGATAATGATATGGAAAAAGAAAGAATTCTTAAGACAGGTAAACCAAACTAGCTATCAGAATGAAGCCTCACTAGCTTCATTACTCTGAGATAAGATAAGGGCAAACAAAGATGGAAACATAGCTAAATGGGGAGCATCAGTGTCCTTTACCTTACCACCATGGCAGCACACATACTACTCACAACACTCACAGGTTAGTGGGAGGGTACAAGTACCTCAAAATGTTTTTAAGTCTAACCTAATTAACAATTCTTAGTTTTAAGAAGACAGTAACAACTGCAGTTTAACAGTACTTCCCCATGAATTCTGTATAAATTTTTCTTAAACATAATTCAGTGCTTTGAGTATACCTAAGGAATGAGACTGCTAACTACAAATGATTAATGAACCTTCCTCTAAGTGAAGCTGCCAGAGCCAAAGTACTGTATATAATTTTAAAATCACCTACATTTGGTTACTGCAACAGGTCACACTGACCTCTCTCCAACATCCATCTACAGCTAATGAGAAGTAGCCACAGACAAAGTCTGACTTCATCAAGTTCACTGATACATCACAACATGTATCCCTTATAAATGTGGAGGGTGTTCAGAGTTTCCAACATTCACTCATCTGATGCAATGCTACCTTCATCTGAGGTGAAACAAACATGTCAAACTGTTTCTTGTACTCCAGGGGACCAATTAGTATACAATGGATGGTAACCTTATAACCAATAAATGGATGCTTGGTGGTCTATTCTCAAGTAGGTTTACTCGTAATTACTTCCACCAGACGAGGGCTGGGTTGAGTGTATTGGTGTTGTGATGAGGAGGGACAGACTGAGATGGTCTGAGCATGTGAAGAGGATGGAGGATGACAACTGGGTGTGGAAAGCGAGGTGTGAACATCAAGGGTAAGGTTGTGAGAGGCGGACTGAGACCTACGATATCATAGAGCCTGAAGTCTGGGATAAGGGACTGAATGATCAAGCAGCATGGAAAGCCGCCATTAAGTGACCAAGGCCGAAGCATGCAAGCATGTTGAAGCCTTCATAAACAATACAAGATGGGACCCAAATAGGTTTGAATTCAAGGAGTGGTTGGTGTTTGCTACTCATGTAATGTTTTTCAGGGAAATGACTGGTCACCCATACCTTCAGTGCCTAGATTAAATACATCTGCAGTTCATTCATTTGAATTAAGTAACTGATTAAATACTTAAAATTCATTCTTTAAACAGGTGGAGATTTTCGTCCTTATGCAGTTTACTGCCAGTAGCTCAGTGGCAGAATTAATATGGCTCAACATCTTTTCAGTAGTATTTCTTCATGACTAGCATCATATTGTAATGATAATCTTTGTTATTCTTCAGTATTCAAGATGGCAAGATAGCTATTTTGTAACTAGTTAAAGGGAATAGATGGCTCACTGTGTTTATGCTTTCTTTGTTATTCTTCAGTATTCAAGATGGCAAGATAGCTATTTTATAACTAGTTAAAGGGAATAGATGGCTCACTGTGTTTATGCTTTCAGTGACAGTACTAAATTGAATGATGGATGAATGGACACTACTCCATCCACTTACAACATAATGTCTATAAATTCTGTCCAGTTTGCGTTAATTATAAGCACAAGGCAATGACTTGAATATAGTTATAACTTATGGCAAAAACTATAAAAATATAATAAATTAAAGTTGTACAGTAGTTGTTGTTGGTGGTGGGTGGGGGCATGCACCATCCACTCAATCAATGTAGTGCTCTGTCTGTCTGTCTGTCTCTCTCTCTCCACACTGAGTGATGAACCAAATGGTTCCCTGTAATCCAGGAAGCCATTTCCTAGGTTGAGTGGCAACCATACAACTAAATGGCAGCTGGTGGTTTAGTGGGTTAAGTCACTCTAGCCAGACAGGGCCTGTATGGGTTCTATCTGAGGGATGGTTGGGGTTTATTGCTCACATGATGCCACTCAGGAGCAAGTGAAGCTGGTCACTGTTGTCTTAAATGTTGATACTGAGTAGCTTAGCCCTGGGCCCCTACACTTTGGTTTATATGGGAAAAAATGGAATTAAATGTTGTTATTGTTACGGTTGTCATGTCTTCCAGCTCAACTGGACATGAGCCCAGTAGACTGCAGGCTGAAACTGCCCTTCTGCAGTCCACTATTCTCCTTTCAAGGAATACAGAGGGAAATGAGGGATTTCTGTACTGTATAACTGAGAAGCTCTGTTGGAGAGTCTGATCCCACTACACCTAGCATATTTTCAGATTTCTTCCACCTTTCTAATTCTCTGGCTACCTCTTCCTCTATTTCTAGCTTAAGTGCCACCACAGTTACCCATCTACTTGCAGTTCTGCAAAAAGAATATATCTGTCCTTATACACATCTAATTTTTATTTCTAGATATTACGGTATATCTTTAGAGATTTAAAAGATTACAGGATGGGATGGAGTCAAAAGGGATGAGAATGATTGTGGATTAAACAAAGATGATGATCATTTGAGCTAATCTATTCATGGAGTGGAAGCTTGTACCAGCTCTTTGATCATCTAAAACAGATTTCCTTTTTCTTGGACTTCTCCCATCAGGTCTTCCTTCAGTTACCATTCTTATCACTCCTTTACCATACAAGTGTCCTATCCATTTTTTCTTACTTGCATGGTCTTTATGAAGCTCCTTTTTTAAACACTTGTTGCAAAGCTGCATCACTGCTTTTATGAGGTCCATTCAGAAAGTATCCAATCGTAGGCTCTAAAAATATAAATAGTTAACCTGTTGAGCTAGGACACTAATCCCCCTCAAAGTAGGCCCCTTCTGACTTGATACACGTAGCCCAGCGTTCTTTCCACTGCCTAAAACATTTTTCAATGTCGGTTTTTGGTATCTCCTGCAGGTGCTTCGATGCATTCGTCATGATCTCTTCTCGTTTCATATTGGGAACCCTTCAGCAGAGTTTTGAGCTTAGGGAATAACCAAAGTCGCATGGAGCCATGTCTGGTGAATAGGGAGCCTGCCGGATCTGCGGGATGTTGAGCTTGGACGAAAATTCCTTAATCAGTTGAGAAGAATGGTCAGGGGCGTTGTCACGGTGCAGCTTCCAACTTGACGCTTTCCAAAGGTCTGGTCTCTTCTGCCGAACTGCATCACGAAGACGATGAAAAACGCTGAGGTAGTAACGTTTGTTGACAGTCTGACCCTCTGGCGTGCATTCGTAATGCACTGCACCGTGGTAGTTAAAAAAAAAAAAAAAAAGTCAACACCTTCCTACAGACCTGTTGTACTTTTTCTGGCATAGACGACCGTGCATGCTTCCACTGGGATGACTGTGCTTTGGTTTCTGGGTCATACCTGTACACTGAAATCTCATCTCCAGCGATGACAGTCTTCAGAAAGTCTGAATCGTAATTTGCATGCTCCAACATGTCTTGACCAACGTTCATCCGAACGTAGAGATAATGACGAATATGATGAAGCACTTGCAGGATAGTGAAAACCGACTTTGAAAAACGTTTTCAGGGTTTCAAGCAGTGGAAAGAACGCTGGGCTACGTGTGTCAAGTCAGAAAGGGCCTACCTTGAGAGGGATTAATGTCCCAGCTCAACAGATTAGTTATTTATTTTTTTACAGCCTAAGGTTGAAAACTTTCTGAACAGACTTCGTCTATTCTCTCCAGCTTTATCTCATGATCCATCTCCAGATCCACATCTTGAATCTTTTCGTGAGATTCTTCTTAGCTGTTCTTTTCAGCTTAATTATTTCTATAATGCAAAATTCTGTATCAAGCTCTTCACTAGGTTCTTATTTAGGTCTAATTCAGCCAGCAATCATTTTAAATTTTCCAATACTGCTTTTCCCACTACTATCCTACTTCTTATTTCCTTGTTACTGTCTCCTCTATTTAGTTATCATACTCTTTTGGTATATGAATTGTTGAGCTTATTCAAGTGTCCTGTTTCCTACAATTATGGTTATTTCATTACCTTTTCTTCTTGCAATTTGTATTACCCGAATTATGGCTCATCAGCAATGAGGAGTCATTTGTAATGCAAATCTTTCAGTACACATGAGTATTGTAAACTGTACATGCCTTACTGAAGTTATTACTCCACCTCCTATCTCCAGTTCATTTCATTTTGTTTTAAAAGCCTTTATACACAATCTGTTATATGTTGTCAAAACACACACACACACACACACACACACACACACACACACACACACACACAGACTGTGGCTACTACAAATGCTCAGTGATTGTACTCCATGCTGGAAGACCTGTTTGCACAAGGATGTCATAGGCCTGTGACATTTCCTAGTTCATATTATCATCATATACACATTCAGATTACAGACTACTCTTCTTGGGACATGACTAGATATACAGTACTGATCCATCTACCATACCTTTCAGTCTATCCATTTATCTGATTATAGACTGATGCCTTAATCCCAGAGGTGGTCACGGACAAAATGCCTCCATGCCACTCTGTCCTATATGATCAGGCTGCCATTCCTCTTGCTCATATTCCTTCATATACTTCACCCAATTCACAGTCTCTCACTCTCCCCCCCTCCCTCCACATACACATGCTCTCCTAGTCAATCTCTCATTCTCCATTCTTTCTACATAGTCAAACCATCTCTAAGTAGTTTTACATCCACATCAACACCACATTTTTCCACAACTTCCTTGTGTGTGTTATTTTGTTGGCCATAAGTATATGATTTCATGTGTTGGCCTTGTTCACCTGATGGCAGCTCTGCATGTTGCATGATCTCTGGCAGCATTTCTTTTTAGTCCCTTAACTTAGAGGTCATTTTGTAGGACCTCATCCAAAGGCATCTCAGATTGACCTCTTGGTGTTCTACTCTAGACATAGACCCACATCCATCTTTTCACTCAGTTTTCATCCTCCAAACTCTCCATGTGTTCAGATCATCTTAATCTTTCCCTACAGACTGAATCTGCTCATTTGCAATTTTGCCACTTGGAGTCTGTTATTCACAAAAGAACTACACAGCTTTCTAGCCAAACTAATCTCTGTACACATATCCTCGGCCTTTACTGTCCAAGTTTCACTATCAAAAGTGTCGCACTTCTCACACTTGCAAATTGCAATCTTCCATTAATATAACAGGAAAGTCCTCTCAGTGCCAAGAAATGACAATTTCCAACATTTCTTCCATTCATACCTAACCCTAGCAGTGGAGCTCCCTCCCCAAGATAAGAAATCAAGTCAAATGATATCAAAATGATGCCATGCTTTCTCTTAAGAAATCCTCATACTAGTGTTGGCCATTGTATAACTGATGTGTTCTATGTATTGGAAGCTAAAATAAGAGCCAAAACCAGCTAATTACTTTTATAAACTTGCTGGAAAATGTTGGAAGAAAGAATCTGAAGTGTAATATGACTTGTAACAATGTTTGAATCCCTTCTTGAACACTATATTTACTTGTGGCTGAGTATCCTCCCTAAGAGTGACTGTGCTGTTACTGTGAGCAGGACGATTGGCAGGACGAAGTTGGGCAAGGCAGTTGGTGTGTCTAGATTGACTGCTGAGATGTTGAAGGTCTCAGGAGATATAGGAGTGGGTTTAGTTACTGATCTGATAAAGATTATATATGAGTGTGTTGTTCCAGTTTACTGACTTAAGAACGTGTTTGTAAATGCGTATAAGGGGAAGGATGATGTCCTGGATATTAAAAGTAATAGAGGAATAAAATTTTGGATCAGATAATGAAAGTATAAAGGAATGAGTGAACACTGATGAAATGCAGTTTGGGTTTATGCCAGACAAAGGGACTAATGTTGCAATATTAATTGTCTGACAGCTTCAGAAAAAATACATAGAAAAGAAGACAGGGCTGTTCTTTGTTTTTATTGGTTTGGAGAAGGCATCTGTCAGAGTTCCAAGGGAGGTGGTGAGGCAGGCAATGAGAAAGCTTGGAATCAAGTGGTGGCTGGTTGGAGAGGTTATGACAATGTATGAGGGTGCTTGCAACCAGGTGAGAGTGAACAGATGAGTTTTCTGTGAATGCCTGCATGCATCAGGGGTCAGTCCTAGGGCTCTTATTGTTTATCATGGTCTCTCTCACATGACTTCAGACCTGGACTCTCATGGGAGATGTATGCTGATGTCTTGGTGCTGATCACAGAGAATGAAAGGGAGGAGTAAAAAAGATTTAGGATGTGGAAAGATGGAATGGGGTACAAGGGTTTGTAAGTAAATGCAGAAAATGCAAAAAAGATTATATCTAGGGCTGGTGGTGGTATTGTCAAAGCAGAGGGAGTGTGGGCATGTGCAGTTTGTCTCAAAGCTGTGGGAAATAACTCCATCTTTTGCAGTGTTTTTGATAGGTGAGTGCATTAAATGTATTGGTATTACAAGTAGCCTGCAAAATACTGCTGACTTTGTGTATGCCTTGTGTAGGGAAGAGCATGCAGAGACTGAGAGGTGGGAAAGGATTTATCTTGCTGGACAGTCTCTGTGTGTGTGTGTGTGTGGGGGGGGGCATAGTTTTGTTACTTGGGGACATGTTATGTGCTGGAGTTTGGGCTGGAGCTAGCTCTAAGGCTAGGGTAAGGAATGGTTGGAAGAAGTTCAGGGAGCTGTTGTCTCTGCTGGCATTGAGAAGACTCTCCCTCCATGCTAAAGGATCCTTGTATGCAGCACGTGTTAGGAGTGTACTGTTGCATGGTAGTGAGACCTGGGGAGTAAAGTTTGATGATATCCATAGTTCAAACATACAAAGATGATAATGATTAGGTGGATGCGCAGGGCATCCTTGTATGAGAGGTCTGGAGGGTTATGACTTCAAATAAAAAGCTTAGAGGGAGGATGGGACTTGAATGCATTAGTGTTGCGATACAGAATGGTAGACTGAGATGGTTTGGGCATGTGGAGAGGATGGATGGTGATAGCTGGGTGCAGCAGGAAAGACATGTGAATGCTAAGGACAGGGTTACAAAAGGCAGACCAAAAAAGACCTGGGACGAGGTCACAGAATGTGACCTCAGGGATAAGGGACAGAACAGGGAGGCTGCCAGAGATCGAGAAAGGTGGAGAGCCGCCATTAGGTCATCAAGTCAATTGCATGCATGTTGGAACCTTAATAAACAAAACAAAACAAAATGATAGTTACCAAGTTTTTAGTCATACTTAACTCCTGACTCTCACGGCAGTACCTCTCAAGGTCAGTGATGCAGTTCCCCATCCTACCTATCCATCCATCCATCATCCAATCCTATGTCGCCCCATAGAGTTGCATAGGAGCCCAGGGCTAGGTAAGTTGGTCCTGACATTTAAGACGACAGTGACCCGCCTCACTCATCCCTGAGTGGCATTACATGAGCAATAAACCCCAACCACTCTTTAGATATAAACCTTCAGTGGCTCAACCTGATTGGAGCGCTGTAATTACCCACTAAACCACCAGGCCTACCTATCACCATGATGATAAAATTCCTCCACAGACTCTGAAGACACATCTGCCAAGTCTGTCATGACACAGCTAGTCCACTCTCTTTAGTCACCCTTACACACATGGTGGAAGTTAGTGGCAACCATCTTCCACTCACTTGCTGTAGTGCTGCGTACTTCTTCCTTCACCTTTATCGTTCATTTCTCTGTTGCCCTGCTCTCTTCTTACTTCTCCCATGCTCCGGTCACTTTTATTACTCTTCTTTCGATCTCTGGTGACTCTACACTGAATGATAGGCCTAATGGTTCCCAGTAACCCAGGAAACCTAACTAAATAACATGGCTATATAGCCACTACTATGGTGCCCCTGTGAAATGGGTGAAGAGCCACAAATGCAGCATACATCCAGGAACCAAATCTGAACACACTTCCCCATGCCTCACAGTGGTGAGACATTGTCTACCTCAGGGAAACATCAGTTCACTGCACAGGACAGTTCTGCACGGGGTGGCTGCTTGCCTGCAGTTGATGAGTCTGCTTGGCCAGACAAACATAGGTTACTCAACAACAGCAATGGTTACACACAGCCTGCCCAAAGCTCATCCTATCTTGCAGCCTACTCGACAATACTGCACTTCTTGTGTAACAATTATTTTGAAAACACTGCTATAGATCAAACTCCTCTCAACTCCTTTCCAACATACAGCACATGGCCACTCATCTTCCACCACCACTGTGCCATCATACTCATGAATGATTATCACTTTAGTTATGAAACTACACTCACTTGTTCCTTTGATACCACTCCACATTTCCACCTCCCAAACTTCCCTTCAATGGTGAACAGTATACAACTCCCAAGAAAAGTTGCCCCTAAAATGTCAACAGTGCCTCAAGAATGATATGCAGCAGATCCCTGGTGCATACCAAATTTTACTGAGAATTCATCATTCATGCTATCATTCCATCGCACCTGAGTACTTGCACCCTTTCACACTGTCCTAACCACTCTGGCAGTTAACTCCTCAATACACAGTTTCTCCACTGCTCATTGTACCACCTCTCTAGGAACCCTGTTGTAAGCTTTCTCCTGGTTAACAAAAATAAAGTACAGATCTCTTTTTTCAGGAACTTTCCCTTGAGTTGTCCAACAATAATTCTTGCAAGATACAGTATTAATTTTACTGTTGCATATGAATATTTGGCACATATCAAGATATTACATCACTTTCATTGCTTTTACCCTGACTAGTTGTGGTGTTGAGTCAAGTGTGTTCGAGCTCTGATCATAACCAGCTGAGCAACAGATTGCAAGTCATCCCTCCACCTCCCACGGGTGACCTCTCTGATGTCCGTTTCCTCCTCTGGACCAGGTCTGTTCCAATCATCACACATTCTGTAATATTATCACCATCTAGTGAAATATACATACACAAAAGACAGAGAAAGAGAGAAACTAATACCATTAGGTTACATTACTGCTTCACACTTTAAAGCAACTCACATATGCAACTGAACCAAGTCTTGACAAGAAAATGTATGGCACAGATAATTACATCTTTAATTCCATTTCTTTCTATTTCAGAGTGAGTGGTAAGATTCAAAAAGTGGAGAAAGACAAAAGTAGAATTATATCAGGAAAACTTCTCAGAACAATTTAACCTTGCACTAAAGAAAGAAAGCAGAGAGAATATACTGTATACAACCTAATTACTGGACTTGATTTCATTGTCTTTTTATGCATGGGTGCAGGAACAACTCAGATGATGGGGAATATTATCGTCTGGTTCCTGGAGACCTGGATAATCTGCAGCAGTCTTCCTTTCACCCTGAACTCCCAACATTCTTTATGTACCATGGTTTCAATGATGATGGAGTGTGTGGCTGGATTCTTGATTCCAAAACAGGTGAGTCCAAAATTTTTGAAGATATTAACAGTGTATATATGAGGTCTGTCCAGAAAGTATCTGACCTTAGACTCCAAAAAAATAAATAGCTTACCTGTTGAGCTAGGACACTAATCCCCCTCAAAGTAGGCAGAGTTTTGAACGAGGAATAACCAAAAGTCACACGGAGCCATGTCTGGTGAGCAGGGAGCCTGCCAGACCTGTAGGCTGTTGTGCTTGGCCAAAAATTCCTGAATCAGTTGAGAAGAATGGGCAGGGGCACTGTCATGATGCAGCTTCCAACTTGCTGCTTGCCAAAGGTCTGGTGTCTTCAACTAAACTGCTTCATGAAGACAACAGATAATGTCAAGGTAGTAATGTTTGTTGAAAGTCAGACCTTCTGGTGAATATTCGTTATGCACAACACCATGGTTTCACCTTGCTGCGAACTTGTCTGGCTTTCTTTGGCCAAGGTGATCCTGCATGCTTCCACTGGAATGACTGCTTTGGTTTCTGGGTCATATCCGTACAACCAAGTCTCATCTCTAGTGATAGTCTTCAAAAAATCTGGACTGTGATTTGCACACTCCAGCATGTCTTGAGCAACGTTCATCCACAGAGCTTGTTGTTCACATGCAAGGAGCTTTGAAATGAAGTTAGCAGCAACTTTTTGCATGCCCAAATCATGTTATTGATCCATCGCTGACTGCAGTTTCATTAGCTATTTCTCTGACAGTCAAC
This sequence comes from Birgus latro, assembly GCA_018397915.1. Lineage (NCBI taxonomy): Eukaryota > Metazoa > Arthropoda > Malacostraca > Decapoda > Coenobitidae > Birgus > Birgus latro. The sequence continues at coordinate 126,011 of JAGKTI010000489.1, forward strand.
TGATGATTTCTCATGACCAAATCGCAGACTTTCTTCACATTTCAGCACTCCTGCTTGTTGATGGCCTCCCAGGAAACGGATCGCTCTTGGCTGACATTCGGCCATTTTTGAAGAGATTGTACAACTCCTTTATTTGTGTTACTCCCATGGCTTCATTCCCCCAAACTTGCTGGATCTTCCTGATAGTTTCAACTTGGGTATCATCTAGTTTTTTTGCAAAGTTTGATGCAATAATGTTGTTCAACTTTTTCAGTCATACTGTATTGACGAGCGCAGGAATGTGACGAGCATAAGGTGCATGATCATGAACGCAGGCTGACTGACAGCCACTGAGTTTCTCATGGTGGCTGGCATTAATCACACATGCACATGAAGGTCTTACACTGTACTACACAAAACCCTGCCCCTATACTCCAACTGGTTGGGGGGGGGGGGGGGGAATGAGGTCAGATACTTTCTGAACAGACCTTGTAAAATGTGAATGTGTGTGTGTGTGTGTATGTGTGTGTGTTCTTACCTAATTGTATCTTTAAAGAAATGAGTCATGCTCATACTGTCCTGTGTATTAAACCATTTTTATCAGACATATCCTTAAATCTGTGAATAGTTTTTGCACACACTATTTTATTCGGTAGTGCAATCCACCGATCAATTGCCCTATTTGGGAAACTGAATTTGTTTACATCTTTATCGCCTCTCTTTTTATGTAGTTTTTTTTTTTTAGCATCCTCTTATGTTATATATTCATTTATGTCTATTTTCTCTTTCCCTGAGGTGCAGTTATATAGCATAATTGTGTCTTCTCTTTCCTGTGATGTTGGTAGATTCAGTTTTTCTAGTCTTTCTTCATAGCTTAGATCCCTTGCACTTAGTACCCATCTTGTTGCTGCCCTTTGTACTTTTTCAGTCTTATCTATGTGTTTTTTGAGATAAGGATTCCAGACTACTGATGCTCCAGGGTTGGTCTGATGAATGGTGTTACTGTCTTTCTCAGCATGTCTTCATTCATATATGTGAATGCTATTCTCACATTGGCAAGCAGTGTATACATGTTACGTATCTTCTCACTGATGTGGTCAGCTGGAGATAGTCTGTTATTGATAATCACTCCTAGGTCTTTCTCCCTTTCTGATAAGTGTAGGGTTGATCTTCCTAACTTATAATCTCAGTCTGGTCTTTTCTCACATTTACCAAACATAATTACATGATGCTTGTCCACATTAAATTCCATTTGCCATGTGTGTGTGTGTGTGTGTGTGTGTGTGTGTGTGTGTGTGTGTGTTTACCTAACTGTATTTACCTAATTGTGATATACAGGAAATAAATTTTTAGACTGGACGATCTCTTTTGTCCAGTTTATTCCACAGGTCTATGCATCTACACAGAAAACTATATTTCTTGATGTCCTTCAAGCAGCGTGGCTTCTTCAGTCTCAGTCCATGTCCTCTTGTTGCTCGCTTATCCCATAAAAACAGATCTTCTCTATCAATTTTATCTACTCCCATCATGGTCCTGAACAATGCAATCATGTCACCCCTCTCTCTCCTTTCCTTTAAGGATGGCAAATCCAGCCTTTCTAGCCTCTCATTGTATGACAAATCTGCCAGACCGGGGACCATCTTGGTTGCGGTTCTTTGTATTCTCTCAATCTTGTTTATATCTTTCTTTTTGTGTGGGAACCACACTACTGCTGCATATTCTAACCTGGGGTGGATCATGGCCACTATCAGTTTTTTCATCATCTCTTCATTCATGTAATGAAATGCCACTCTTATGTTGGTCAAGAGTTTATATGTCTCTCTATCTTGTTAATGTGTTTTTCAGGTGACAAACTATCCTGGACCAGCACTCCTAAATCTTTCTCTTCTCTCGCTTTTGTGATTGATTCATTACCCATCATATAATTCAGTGATGGTCTCTTGGTGCTTTTACCCATTTCCAATATTTTACATTTTTTTGCGTTGAATTTCATTTCCCACATCCGGCTCCAGTCATGTATCCTATCCAGATCCTCCTGCACCATTTTACAAACATATCATTTACGTAATCAGGAACATTACTGGCGCCAACACCAAGCCCTGTGGGACACCATTTGTTACTTCTCTCCATCCAGATGTCCTGTCCTTTATTACTGTCCTCATTTGTCTGTCTCTCAAAAAGTCTCTCATCCATTCCAAGAGGTTACCCTTCAGTCCTCCGATATGCTCTAATTTCCACATTAGTCTCTTATGGGGTACCTTGTCAAAGGCCTTCTCCAAATCTAAATATACACAATCCACCCAACCGCCTCTCTCCTGTAGCACATCAATTGCTCTTGAGTAAAAGCTCAACAAGTTGGAAACACATGACCTTCCACTTCTGAATCCAAACTGACTTTCAGTCAAAATATTCATCTCTTCCAGATATTTTATCCACCTATCTTTCAGAATCTTCTCGCACAATTTTGTAACCATGCTGTTTAGCGACAGTGGTCTACAGTTCAGGGGTTCTTCCTTGTTTCCTCCCTTGTAAATTGGTACCACATTTGCTCTCTTCCATTCTCAAGGCACTTTCCCTTCTTCCAGCGAACACACAATTAAACTGTGAATCTTATCCGCCAGTTGCTCTCTGCATTCCTTCAATACCCAATATGAAATTCCATATGGTCCTGGGGCCTTCCTTACATCTTGAGTTTCCAGTAATTTGTACACTTCCTGCACTTCCACTTTTATATCTTTTATCACTATATTCCTAGTCACTCCCTCCCTCTCCACAAACTCCCCTTCATTAGTAAAAACCGATTGGAAACGTTTGTTCATTATTTCAGCTTGCATTGCCGCATCATTATAGACTCTCCTTCTACTTTCAGTTTGGTGATTCCTTCCTTATGTTTCAATTTGCCATTAACAAATATATAAAACAATTTGGGTTCATCCTTACATTTGTCGATTATACCTTTTTCAAAGTTCCTTTCTTCCTTTCTACAAATTCTTGTATATTCATTTCTAGTTCTTTTATATTCTTCGTTTGTCTGTTATTACCTCTCTTTCTCCATTTGTTCCATGCCATGTCCTTCTCTTTTTTTGCTATAATACACCTTCTATTAAACCACTCCTTTTTCCTGTTTTCCTTCCCACTTACTCTTGGAACATATTTTTCCACTCCTGAATTATAGAGGTCTAGAAAGATATCCCACTTCCTCTGAAGCTCTCTTGTTTCTCTGAATTTTCTCCAATCTGCTTTTTCAAAAAATTGTCTCAATTCTGTAAAGTTTTCTTTCCCAAAGTTGTATCTTCCCTGCCTATGAAGCTCGTCTCTTGGCACCATGTTCCCTATTATCATCTGGAACTCAATGACCACGTGATCACTTTTACTATAGGACAGATATTTCAAGGATTCAATTACGTCAGGTTCTTTGGCTAGCAGTAAATCTTATCTTGCTGGTGTGTCATCACCTCAGAATCGTGTCTCTTCTTTGACCCACTGTGTCATTACATTATTCATCACAATGTTTAACAATGTAGTGCCCCACGAATCTTCGTCACCTCCTGAGTCCCATTCCTCCCAGTTCACCTCTTTACAATTAAAACACCCATTAGAAATATATTGCTGCTTTTCTCAGTCACTTTCTGTAGATAACTAACCATGTCTGACAACATCTCCTGGTATTCATCATCAATCCATGCTCTTGTCTTAGGTGGAACATATCTTACAGTTCTCTCCAGTTTCTGATTTCATGTTTATCACTTCAGCCATACCCTCTCCCATTTCCACAGAAGTTGTTCCACTTAAGTTGTTCTTCACTGCTGTCATCACTCCTCCTCCCATTTGTGTGTGTGTGTGTGTGTGTGTGTGTGTGTGTGTGTGTGTATTTACCTAATTGTATTTACCTAATTGTGATATACAGGAAATGAGCTACGCTCGTGGGGTCCCGTCTCTATTTCTCAATAAGTCAAATTTTGCCTTAAACTCATTTAAGTTTTTAGACTGGACGATCTCTTTGTCCAGGCTATTCCACAGGTCTATACATCTATACGGAAAACTATATTTCTTGATGTCCTTCGAGCAGCTTGGCTTCTTTAGTTTCATTCCATGTCCTCTTGTTGCTCTCTCATCCCACACAAACAGATTTGCTCTGTCAATTTTATCTACTCCTATCATGGTCCTGAACACTGCAATCATGTCACCCCTCTCTCTCCTTTCCTCTAAGGAGGGCAAATCCAGCCTTTCCAGCCTCTCTCTGTATGGCAAATCTGCCAGACTAGGGACCATCTTGGTTGCTGTTCTTTGTATTCTCTCAATCTTGGTTATATCTTTCTTTTTGTGTGGGGACCACACTACTGCTGCATATTCTAACCTGGGCCGGATCATGGCCACTATCAATTTTTTTATCATCTCCTCATCCATGTAATGAAATGCCACTCTTATATTGGTCAAGAGTTTATATGTCTCTCTCACTATCTTATTTATGTGCTTTTCAGGTGACAAACTATCCTGGACCAGCACTCCCAAATCTTTCTCTTCTCTCGCTTTTCTAATTGGTTCATTACCCATCAAATAATTCAATGATGGCCTCTTGGTACTTTTACCCATTTCCAATATTTTACATTTTTTTGCGTTGAATTTCATTTCCCACATCCGGCTCCAATCATATATCCTATCCAGATCCTCCTGTAGCATTTTACAGTCCTCTTCAACCTCTACCTTTCTCAAGATCTTTGCATCATCAGCAAACAGGCTTGCGTAGCTGTTCACTCCATCTACCATATCATTTACATAAATCAAGAACATTACTGGTGCCAACACCGAGCCCTGTGGGACACCACTTGTTACTTCCCTCCATCCAGATGTCCTGTCCTTTATTACTGTCCTCATTTGTCTGTCACTCAAAAAGTCTCTCATCCATTCCAGGAGGCTTCCCTTCAGTCCTCCTATATGCTCTAATTTCCATAATAGTCTCTTGTGGGGTACTTTGTCGAAGGCCTTCTCCAGATCTAAGTACACACAATCCACCCAACCGTCTCTCTCCTGTAGCACGTCAATCGCCCTTGAGTAGAAGCTCAACAAGTTGGAAACACATGACATTCCACTTCTGAATCCAAACTGACTTTCAGTCAAAATATTCATCTCTTCCAGATATTTTATCCATCTATCTTTCAGGATTCTCTCACACAATTTCGCAACCATACTGGTTAGGGACACTGGTCTATAATTCAGGGGTTCTTCCTTGTTTCCTCCCTTATAGATTGGCACCACATTTGCCCTCTTCCATTCCCGAGGCACTTTCCCCTCTTCCAAGGAGCACACAATTAAATTGTGAATCTTATCCGCCAGTTGTTCTCTGCATTCCTTCAGTACCCAATTAGAGATTCCATCCAGTCCTGGGGCCTTCCTTACATCTTGAGCTCCCAGTAATTTATACACTTCCTGCACTTCCACTTTTATATCTTTTATCACTACATTTCTAATCACTTCCTCTCCTTCCACAAACTCCCTTTCCTTAGTGAAAACCGATTGGAAGCATTTGTTCATTACTTCAGCTTGCATTACTGCATCCTTGTAGACCTCTCCTTCTACTTTCAGTTTGGTGATTCCTTCCCTTTGCTTCAATTTGCCATTAACAAATCTATAAAACAATTTGGGTTCATCCTTACATTTGTCAATTATACCTTTTTCAAAGTTCCTTTCTTCCTCTCTACGTATTCCTGTATATTCATTTCTAGTTCTTTTATATTCTTCCTTTGTTCTGATATTACCTCTCTTTTTCCATTGGTTTCATGCCTTGTCCCTCTCTTTTTTCGCTATTATACACCTTCTATTAAACCACACCTTTTTCCTGTTTTCTTTCCCACTTACTCTTGGCACATATTTTTCCACTCCCAAATTGTAGAGGTCCAAAAAGATATCCCACTTCCTTTGTATCTCTCTTGTTTCTCTGAACCCTCTCCAGTCCGCATTTTCAAAAAATTTTCTCAATTCTGCAAAGTTTGCTTTCCCAAAGTTGTATCGTCCTTGCCTATAAAGCTCATCTCTTGGCACCATGTTCCCTATCATCATCTGGAACTCAATGACCACATGATCACTCTTTCCTATAGGACACAGATAATTTAATGATTCAATTACATCAGGCTCCCTGGATAGTAGCAAATCTAAATCTTGCTGGTGTGTCATCACCTCTGAATCGTGTCTCTTCTTTAACCCACTGTGTCATTACATTATTCATTGCTATATTTAACAATTTTGTGCCCCACGAATCTTCACTGCCTCCCGAGTCCCATTCCTCCCAGTTCACCTCTTTACAATTAAAGTCACCCATTAGGATTATATTGTTGCTTTCCTCAATCACTTTCTGTAGATAACTAACCATGTCTGACAACATCTGGTATTCATCGTCATTCCATGGTCTCGTCTTAGGGGGAACATATACCACTGCCATATCTCTCTTACCATTCTCCCCAGTTTCTAATTTCAAATTTATGGCTTCGGCCCTACCCTCTGCCATTTCCACAGTATCTACGTTTATATTGTCCTTCACTGCTATCATCACTCCTCCTCCCATTTTTTCTTTTCTGTCTCTTCTCCATAATTTGTATTTCCCACCTCCCATATGAACATCAATATCTTCTTTCAATTTAGTTTCTACAAAGCACATAACATCAGGTTCGTGTACTCTCAAAAAATCATTGATTTCTAACCTTGCCGATATTAGTCCATCAATGTTTGTGTACGCCACTTTCAAACTTTTTTCATCGTTTTTTATACTCTCGTCTCCCCTTCCTTCCG
>JAGKTI010000490.1:0-12381 GCA_018397915.1 Birgus latro
GTAGTATTGACCCTACTTCACTTAACGCGAAAAAGAATGACGTCGGCAAAAAAAGTCAATACTTTCCGCGCCTACTGTATATATGTATATTATTAATTATTTTAAAATTATTACTCACCAAAACTGTGCAGCTCCATGCTTTTACTGAGGTAGTGTAGATGATGATGATGATGATGATGATGATGATGATGATGATGATGATGAAGGATGAAGATGATACCCCCTCCACAAGATGCGAAGATAACAATGAAGATGATGATGAAGATGAGTGTGGAGGGGAAGTGTGAGGCCCCTGGTTAGGTCATCCAGTACCGCTGCTTATGATGGTAAGCATCAGTCCATGTGGCACACAGTGGATTTTTAACAGGTGACACACTCATACTTTGTGTCTTTCCTCTTCCCACTCTTGGTGCACACATGGCACTGTCTCCCATTCTTGATGATTGTTAAGGAGTGGTCAAGATTTTTCCTGAGATGATAGTGTCACGAATTTTCTGCATCGTAGAATTATGTAACGTAAATTGTGACCGAGTGATTTTGCGGGAGGAACGAATTATTATGAAATGTACGATGTTTCGCTCGTTCTCTCAAACCGTCCACTCACGTGCTTGTATTCGCATCAAGTTGTCAAAACTTTCGTCATTCTTTTGCGAGTGATTGTTTTTATGTGCAGGCGGTGCATTCCTCTGAGCGATAATTTCTGAATTATCGCTCCCGCCTCCCGGCCGTTACATAAGGCCACACCCTTTCACACGCTCTTCATGTCATGCACTCAAAATCAGAGTTAGTCTGACTGTAGACACGGTGCGTTGCGGTGTGCCTTGCGAAGGCTAGAGTGATTTTCTTAGTGATTTCATATCTCAGCTTGTATTGGCGTGTATCCCGAAAGCTCCCACCTGTTGGTGATCGTCACAGCAGCTCGGTCTCATCTATACCGATTAGTATTTCCTTTTGTTTTCCGAGACTTAAGTTTTGGGATATTTAGCTGTTTGTCTGAGTGTTTGAGTGAGTGCATTTCCCTTTCTTGATTTGAATTGGAGTCATGTAACGTAAATTTATTTTCTTGTATTCAATAAATTTACAGTTGTTTTCTTGAGCTTTGTTAAATGTAACAATCTTGTTTAATTTCCCTACATATTTAGTACAGTTTTGCTACTAAACGTTAGCACAACTCTTTATATTAGTCATTACTGGTACTTAGGCAAGCTTTTGGCATTAATCCTTAAATCCGTTGTGCTAGCTAAGAGTTTGGCTCAGCCAAGATCCTGATTACTATTATTATTATTTTTGAATGTTAAGGGGAGAAACTAAATTTCTCAGAGGCCAACGGCACAATATTACAGCCTACTTGAGCGTCTAGTCTCTGCTGTGTACTGTTGGGAAAGTCTATAAATTCTCGAGTCTAGAGAATTGGCGAAGTAAGCTGGCGTAAAGTGAAATCGCCACTTGATTTCACGAGTCTATTCTCTCTTAATAAATAACTCGATAGCCATTCCTAGCACACATAGCTGTATACTGTATACTCGAATTATACAATATTACATTATCTTTTGAAATATCACATTTTCTTTTTGAAATACATAAATTCCCCCTGACATCTGGCGACCTCATTCCAGGATAAACTCCTAGCTTGAAATTATTATTACCGAATCACTTACTCACTCTTACTTATCAGTCTCAGGTGTCACTCAGTCTCAAAACTAAGCACGATGGAGACTACTTCATACGTGCAAGAAGCTAAGGACATGGGGCTTACTAACCCCCAGGAAATTAGCGATTATGTCCTGTCGCGCTGCAATTATGAACAGAACGTGAGAATGCTGCCCGTGAAGAGCGGAAAATTGAGCGCGAGGAACACCAAAAGCAGTGCGAGCATGAGAAGGAGCAGCGCGAATACGAGGAACGGTAGAAAGAGAAGGAGCGGGAGGAACGGCAGAAAGAGAGGGAGCGCGAACGTGAGTACGAGGAACGAGAGCATGACAAAGCACGTGAATATGAGCGTGCCGAGCGCGAGGCACGTGAAAAACATGAGCTGGAAGTGCTGAAGCTGAAGCGAGACTCCTTGGCTTCAGGCACATTGGGTGCAGCTAATCCAAGCTCCACTACTGCTCTCTCAGCACCTTTTCTAGCAACTCCACGTCTCAAGCTTCCTTCTTACAAGGAAGGCGAGTGAATCGAGCCATTTATAGCTCGTTTCGAAGACATGGCAAACCTGTACGATCTGGATGAGGCAGCTAAGCGGCTTCAGTTCCTTAACCTGTTTGAGGGCCCTGCCCTTGACATTCTCCACAGAATTCGCGGAGATAATCTCACGTATGAGATGATGAAGACGGCACTCATCAAAGCGTACGGTCTTACTGTTGATCATGCTAGAAATCAGTTCATGAAGGCGCGTCTCCAGGAAAAGGAGACAGCTGTTCAGTTCCTTGACCATCTCACGGCATACTTAGGCGAGTGGATGGAGAAGGACGAGACTCCCAGCACACGACAGGGAATGATCAACCTCGTGCTGCGCACACAGCTGGAAAAGTCGTGGCCTGCTGAGCTTATGGCCCAGCTCAAGATGTCCAAAGTGAAGGACGCAACCCAAATGGTGGAAAACGCTGATGCTTTCTTTAGTGCGTACGGGTACGAAACACATAAGCAGCAGTCCTGGAACAGGACAGATACTGCTAAGTCTGGGAAACAATCTCAGACTGAACCCCAGCATCAAGGCCATTCTCAAAATAATGGTCATGGTCCAAGCAAACCGCAGAAGGACCAGGGGCAGAATACACAGAAACCTGACTGGAAGAGGTACAAGCAGTACCCTAACCAGCAGCAGTGCCCTAAACAACAACAGTATCAGCCACACAATCGGCCAGTGGGACAAACTTTTTCGACACCAGCCCCAGCGTATCGGAGGCAGGAGGCAAACGCAGCCTTCATTTCCCAACAGGTGCACGATGGTGCTGTCCCCACCAGCACAGGTCCTCCTTCACAGTTCTCTAGTCCTCCTCAGATGGTGAACTCTCCTCCACAGGCCGTCAATGCTCCTGCTCCCCAGATGGTGTGTACAACTCCTCGTGAACCTAGTTCAGGTACAACTCCTCATGCACATAGTTCAGGTACAACCTCTCAGGCATATAGTCCTGTCACATTTGAAGACTTGAGTGCCATGCAGCCTTATCAATGGCTGGCCGCTTCCTCCACAGGCCCTCCCACAGGTAACAGTGCCTTCCTTGTTCAGCCAGGGTTTGTGGGAGGTGTTTCTGTTAATGTACTGAGAGACAATGGTTCCTCAGGTTGTACTGTCAGGCAGAGTCTTGTTTGTCCTGAAGAATATACAGGCAGACAGATTCAAGCTCAGCTTATTGATGGATCAGTGAGATTGTTCCCTGAGGCACGTATCCAGGTAGCATCTCCCTTTTACACAGGTTCAACAGTTGTAGTTGTCATGCAAGAACCTATGTTTGACCTCATTATAGGTAATATACCAGGTGCCAAGTTTAGTTGCACCGCAGATGTCACTACTCAGACTTCGGCTGCAGTAACACGAGCCATGGCCAAGGCTCCAAATTGTGTTGCCCCAGTGACTCTTGCATTGCCGCAAGATCTGATTTGTAGTCAAGATGTTGCCCAAGAGCAACAATCTGACCCGACCCTTGCTGTTGTGCGGAAGAAACAAAAGGGTAAAGTGACCAAGTATTCACGGGGTGGACGAGCCAGGTTCCTTCGCAAACAAGGACGGCTCTACCGTGAGTCACGAACACTCGAGGGCGAGGTTCGACTGCAGTTTGTCGTTCCCGCGAACTACCGCCAAGCAGTNGTGGCTATTGCATTGCTGCAAGATCTGATTTGTAGTCAAGATGTTGTCCAAGAGCAACAATCTGACCCGCCCCTTGCTGTTGTGCGGAAGAAACAAAAGGGTAAAGTGACCAAGTATTCAAGGGGTGGACGAGCCAGGTTCCTTCGCAAACAAGGACGGCTCTACCGTGAGTCACGAACACTCGAGGGCGAGGTTCGACTGCAGTTTGTCGTTCCCGCAAACTACCGCCAAGCAGTATTAGAATGGGGTCATTGTTTAGCATCAGGAGGTCATATGGGCAAAAGGAAAACCCAAGGCCGTATCCGTGCTGACTTTTTCTGGCGAGGTATGGGACAGAAAATAGACAGTTTTGTGCACTCCTGTAATGTGTGTCGACGTACCACCATTCAGGAAAGTTTCCTTCCTGCGCCATTTGAATCCATGCCCATAATCTCTGAGTCGTGTGAGAGAGAGGGCAGTGGTAATGTCGGTATAGACCTGACGTCTCACTCGTTGGCCCCACAGGATATAATATGTCTGGGGTCTGTACATACATATGTAACATAGCTCATAAGTGCACAGTCGCGGCGATCCCAACCGAGGACACCGATGACGAATATGCAGTCTCGGCGATCCCAACCGAGGACACCGAGGACAAATGAGCAGTCACAGCGATCCCAACCGAGGACACCGACGACAAGCCCTTATTAGTCGTAAGCATAGGGCTAGTACATATTGTATGTACCGTAGATTAAGGTAGGTTAAGGGGGAAGTTCGAGACCCCGCAGAGGCAATCTGAGGCTGTGTTTGAATTACCTTGTGGTGTGTGTCGATCTGTGGGCCTCCCGGAGATTACACAGAAGCCACATGAGTGTTCACACCCACGCAGGGTGTTAAAATGTGACCTGCCCAAGTTTGCATAGGGATTCTCGACTTACCTTTATTAGTTATAAGTGCGTAGTCAGATCCCAACCAAGGACACCGATGACAAACGGGCAGTCGCGGTGAGGAGCCCTTTGTAGAAATAATTGTAGTTATAAGTGAGCAGTCACGGCGATCCCAACCGAGGAAACCGATGACAAACGGGTAGTCGCGGTGATCCCAACCGCGGACACTGACGACGAGCCCTTTGTAATAATAAGTATAGCTATAAGTGTGCAGTCACGGTGATCCCAACCGAGGACACTGGTGACAAACGGGTAGTCGCAGCGATCCCAACCGAGGGCACCGACGACGAGCCCTTTATTAGGCGTAAGTATAGGTTAAAAAGGGCAACTATTAAGGAAATAATGGCGACATCCTATGTACGAAACTTGCTGTTAACTGATTTTCAACTTAAGAGTACTTTCTGTTGTGTATGATTGATTGCTGGGTGGATGAAATTGTAATTTAGTGCAAATTCTTTCATTGACACTATTGATGTTCCACCTTGACTCATTCCACAGGTACAGTTGTTGGGTGAAGAAGATGTCCAGGACCATTGATTGTCTCTGCTGCACGCTGCCACTTCTTCTCCTCTGCCCTCGTCGCCTTTATTATTGCATTAATATGTATTATTATTATTGCTTTACACATAGGTACAGTTACACTACAACTGATACACCTATACTGTGTATCACATACACCACGCTACATAACAATTAGTTGTCAGTGTAAATGTAGCAAACGTTCGCTCAGTTTGACCTGAGTACAGGATTTTTCACTGTCGTCTTGGAGTTTTTCCCTCAAGCTTGCTTTTCTTAACGTAAATACAAGGATTTTACGCTCATAGGCAACAATGCTTTTCTCCTGTAACAGGATAGTACACACACCACAGTGTGAATCTTGTGTGACCGAGCTAGGGTGTATGTATATATATATATATATATATATAATGCCAAATTTTACTAAAGTAAAATTTGATTTTTTCAGGGGCGTAATGTCACGAATTTTCTGCATCGTAGAATTATGTAACGTAAATTGTGACATCGAGTGATTTTGCGGGAGGAATGAATTATTATGAAATGTACGATGTTTCACTCGTTCTCTCAAACCGTCCACTCACGTGCTTGTATTCGCATCAAGTTGTCAAAACTTTCGTCATTCTTTCGCGAGTGATTGTTTTTATGTGCGGGCGGTGCATTCCTCTGAGCGATAATTTCTGAATTATCGCTCCCGCCTCCCGGCCGTTACATAAGGCCACACCCTTTCACACGCTCTTCACGTTGTGCACTCAAAATCAGAGTTAGTCTGACTGTAGACACGCTGCGTTGCGGTGTGCCTTGCGAAGGCTAGAGTGATTTTCTTAGCGATTTCAGATCTCAGCTTGTACTGGCGTGTATCCCGAAAGCTCCCACCTGTTGGTGATCGTCACAGCAGCTCGGTCTCATCTATACCGATTAGTATTTCCTTTTGTGTTCCTAGACTTAAGTTTTGGGATATTTAGCTGTTTGTCTGAGCGTTTGAGTGAGTGCATTTCCCTTTCTTGATTTGAATTGGAGTCATGTAACGTAAATTTATTTTCTTGTATTCAATAAATTTACAGTTCGTTTTCTTGAGCTTTGTTAAATGTAAGTCATGTTTAATTTCCCTACATATTTAGTACAGTTTTGCTACTCCACGTTAGCACAACTCTTTATATTAATCACGACTGGTACTTAGGCCAGCTTTTGGCATTAATCCTTAATTCCGTTGTGCTAGCTAAGAGTTTGGCTCAGCCAAGATCCTGATTACTATTATTATTATTTTTGAATGTTAAGGGGAGAAACTAACTTTCTCAGAGGCCAACGGCACAATATTACAGCCTACTTGAGCGTCTAGTCTCTGCTGTGTACTGTTGAGAAAGTCTATAAATTCTCGACTCTAGAGAATTGGCGAAGTAAGCCAGCGTAAAGTGAAATCGCCACTTGATTTCACGAGTCTATTCTCTCTTAATAAATGACTCGATAGCCATTCCTAGCACACACAGCTATATATTGTATACTCGAATTATACAATATTACATTACCTTTTGAAATATCACATTTTCTTTTTGAAATACATAAATTCCCCCTGACAGATGGGGGTGGTCAGTGAGCTGCCGTTTACGTTGAGAAAGAATTTCACCAGGAGCCTCTTCCTCTGTCCTCAAAGGAGCATCCACCTCCTCTTGGGAACTGAACAACTGCATCCGGGCTCGGGATGAAGGCCAGCTAATGGAGATGAGAGTGGAGGCTGGGAAGACAAGGGTCCTGCCTGGGAGGTAGATGGGGTAGGCGACTGGGAACGAAGTGAAGGTGGAGGATGCTGAAGTGACGCTGCTGCAGCACCCTTCTCAGACACACCATCTTCCTCTATTTCCTCCACCTTTTGACCATTCCCACCTTCTTGCTCGTCCTCTGCCAAGTCAGAAGCGTGGGGTATGTTGTCTCCTGCATATGGCCATACATCTGGGCTGAAGTATATCAATACCTTGATAGCTTCATGATGGAATTTCAGCAGATCCATCTTCTGGTCACCTCTGTTTTACTTGTACAAGACATAGGCATTGTGAAGGGCCATTTGCAAGAGACAGAATGTCATTTTCTTGGTCCACATGAGTGTTCACACAGATCAACACCAACCATATACTGTACTGTACTTGTTGTACTCAATGATGGCCAAAGGCTTGTTGCCCACCCTCGTGGAAAATGACACAACACCAGGGCATTTGGCTTTCACTTGTCGGCTGACTTTTCGTGTCTCGTTGTTGTGAAGAGTGAAGATGACAGATACAAGACGGGTATCTTGCCACAGGATGACAAAGACATCCCCCTTACGGCAGAAGACAGTGGTGTTAAGGGGCAACTTCTTTTTGCCTTCTGCCCTGAGAACTGGAGGGGCACCACCTTCCACCAAGCACAGGGTACCACACATGTGAAACTGCTTGTCATACAGCAGTTCAGCTAGGTCAAATTTTTCTTTTTATTTTTTTTAATGCAGGGAAGAAGGAACCAAAGGCCATTGGCCCGCAAACTGTTCCATCCATGAAAAAAAAAAAAAATACTGTATGAAAGAGAGCCAAATTCAAGATCCATTCATTTCGAGATACCTGAACATGCTGCGTTTGAAAGACTGGAGATCATAGGAAGTAGAAAATACAGACAGAGGAAGACAGTTCCAGAGATGACCAGTTGCATAAATGAAGGACTGGGAGTAATGGTTAACTCTTGCATTAGAAAGTTGGACAGAAAAGGGATGAGAGTTTGATGCTACATGGGTGCTATGTGCCCCTCATAAAGATAGAGGAATGCAAGCAGACAGTTCAGAGGAACATTGACCGTTGAAGCAGTGATAGAAAAGAGATAAAGATGCGACAGTGCGGTGAAGAGAGGGAGGTTGAAGGAAGCCAGTAAGAGGAGGTGAGTTAGTAAGATGAAAAGCCTTTGACTCCACCCTATTGAGAAGAGCTGTATGTGGGGAGCCTCCCCACACATGAGAGATGTACTCCACACAAGCGAATAAAACCCGTGTATAAAGTCAACAACTGTGCAGGGGTATATAAGGTTCGAAGTTGGCTTAGCACACCTAATCTCTTGGAAGCAGATTTCACAAGAGATGTAAGTTCTTTCCAAGATAAATCCCAAGTAAATGAAACCCCAAGCATGTTCAAGGATGATGCAGGAATGAGCCGGACATTAGTAAATATTAGTGGGTACTCTGTGGAAGATTTTGTCAGGATGATAGGTGAAAGAACTGTCTTTCATGCATTAAAAACAACAAGATTATTTTTACTCCAGTCGACGATACGAGCCAAGTCAGAAATTAGGTGTGCCATAGCCTCATCCCTTGTTTGCTGAAGTAACTGCTGAGATGGAAGCTGCAGGAACCGAATGGAAAGGTGAAGAGTGGAATCATCAGTGTACGAGTGGATAGAGTTAGATGTACTGTACTTAGGTCACTGATGAATAAAAGGAAGAGAGTTGGTGATAAGACTGAACCCTGAGGAACACCGCTGTCGACAGATCTAGGAGAAGAACGATTGCCGTCTACAACAGCAGCTATAAAACAACCAGAAAGGAAGCTAGAGATGAAGGCACTGATAGGAGGATAGAAACCATAAGAGGGCAGTTTGGATATTAAAGATTTATGCCAGACTCGATCGAAAGCCTTTGAGATGTCAAGTGCAATGGCAAAGTTTTTGCAAAAGTCCTGAAAGGAGGATGACCAGGTGTCTGAAAAGTAGGTGAGAAGATCGCCAGTGGAGCGTCCCTGACAGAACCCATACTGACGATCAGAAAAAAGGTTGTGATAGGAAAGATGCTTTAGAATTTTTCTGTTTAGAATTGACTCGAAAACTTTTGAGACACAGGAAGTTAAAGCAATTGGACGATAGCTAGAGGGTTGGGAATGGTCACTCTTCTTTGGTACTGGCTGAATGAGAGCAAACTTCCAGCAAGAAGGAAAGGTACAAGTTAATAGACAAAGGCGAAAGAGTTTACCTAGGCAGGGTGTAAGGACAGAAGCACAGGTCTTGAGGACAACAGGAGGGACTCCATCAGCCCCATATGCATTGTTAGTACTGAGGCCTGTGATGACAGAAAATACATCAGCTGAAGAAATTTTAATGTCAGCCATGAGGAAATCAGAGGGGGGAAGTGATGGAGAAATAGCACCGGAGTCGTCTAAGGTGGGATTGGAGGAGACAGTCCGAGCAAAGAGATCTGAGTTAGAGAGTTGAGAGTATTTAGCATGAATGAAATTATTTTTAGCAGAGCGAAGAACAGATTTAGCACTATTCCGGGCAGAAGCATAAAAAAGATGTGATTCAGGGGTGGGTTGGCTCTGATACCTTTTATAGGCCCTCTCCTTGTTGCAGCCAGCATTAGAACAAGCGTGATTAAACCAAGGCTTTCTTGCATTAGTCAAAGGATATGAGAAAGGAATGTATGCTTCCATGCCTGAGAGAATAACCTCCTTAATGCATGAGGCACACTCAGATGGCTCCTGGCCATGGAAGCAATAATCATTCCAGGGAAAATCGAAGAAGTACTGCCTGAGGGCATCCCAATCCGCAGCATCAAAGTGCCACAGTCAGTGTTTCTTTGGAGAGTCCACAGGCCGTACCGGAGCAACAGGACAGATAAGGGTAATAAGGTTGTGATCAGAGGAACCCAACAGAGAGGAAAGATTAACTGTGTAAGCACAAGGATTAGTTGTAAGGAAGAGGTCAAGTATGCTGGAACTCTCTCCAAGGCAGTCAGGGATACGGGAAGGGTGCTGTACAAGCTGCTCTAGGTCTTTAAGGATAGAAAAGATGTAGGCTTGTTCACCAGGTGGATCAGTGCAAGGAGAGGAGAGCCAAAGGTGATGGTGAACATTGAAATATCCCAGAATGGAATTTCGGAGAAAGGAGAAATGGACAGAATGTGTTCCATTGCAGAAGTAAGATAGTTGAAGAATTTTTCATAGTCAGTAGAGTTAGGGTAAAGTAAAAAGCGCGATATATTTAGTCAGAGAATGACAGGAAAGTCGAAGCCAAAGAGTAGAGAATTCAGAAGAAACAAGTTCAGGAAAACGAGAGCAAGATAAGTCAGTGCGTACATATACACAACAGCCAACTTTGGCTTTGAAATAAGTATAGAGAAAGTAGGATGATACAGAAAATGGTTTGTTATCAGTTGCCTCAGACAGCTGAGACTCAGTTAGGAAGAGAAGATGAGATTTAGACGAGGAGAGGTGGTGCTCAACAGAGTGAAGTTAGAGGAAAGGCTGCGAATGTTGCAGAAATGAAGAAGAAGTAAGTCAGACAGTGGTTCCAGGCAGCACATTGAGTCATCATTGGGAGAGGGGCAAACCGAATTATATAAGTTGTCCATATAGACACGGTAACCTTGGCCCTCCATGTGTTGGAGGATGGACAGGACGGTGTCTCGTGTCTTCCTTCCAATTCCAGAGTAGGCCTTCACTTCAAAATTAAACACGTACCGGTACCCAGTGAGTGCCTCTGTAGCAATTATCATTTTCACACAGTATATCTCTGGTTTACATGGGCTGTACACCTTAAACCTGAGAATGTCCTTCCATGGCATACTACTTTCATCAACTGACACCTCCCTCTCCGACACATAAACCTCCTGGGATTTGTTGCTCAGGTATTCCATTACAAGCCAGACCTTCAGCAGTCTGTCAGTGTCACCTCTCGGTATTGCCTTGTTATAAGCATGGAAATACCTGTTAATGGGCAAATACCTGGTCCATATCATACACTGATTGAAGCTGGCGATGTTCCACAGTTCACCATCTGCCCAGTAAACTGAAAGGCGTGGCAACCTCACAATTCCTGTGAGAATTGTGAGTTCCAGAAACTTAGCAATGTCTTCCACAGTCACAGGAATCCACTGACGTCTCAGTCACTCGTTGTTGCCAATCTGCTGCATGGCATAGATGTTTGTCTCTTCTGTCAGGTACTCACGCAACTCACGGGTCAGAAACCGTTGAAGGAACTCTAAGGGGGACTTTCAACCCAGGATTTCCAGTGAAACGATGGAGGCGTGGTGGCCTGCTGTCCTCTGTCCTAAACTGGAGATCATGGTGGGGACGGTGAGCATGAATGAGGCATGCGGGGTGTAGCTGAGCGTGGTGGAAATGGTGAGAAGGAGAAACTGAGGGGTCCTCTGCTGATTTTGTGAGGAGAAACTGAGGGTTCCTCTGCTGATTTTGTGGCGGGAAAGGAGGAGTACCTAGCAGATGAGGTGGAGTGGGGTGGGATCTGGTGTGGCTGAGGCTGGGCATGCAGCTTGATACAACCATGGAGATGACTGGGTGACTCAATCCTCACATATGAAATTTCACCTGTTTCACTTGAAGTATTACTTTCCATATCCACTCCAAGAAATATTTCATTTGAATCAGATTCACTATCACAGTTTTTCACAACATTATGCATTTTCGTTGGGGTAACCTCAGAACTTACCACACACTTGCAGCCAAGCATGAAGGACTTGCCCTTCACCATAGGCCCCTTTCGTCCCCCTACCCTCACTTTACCAAGCCTCGCAGCATTTGCCACTTTCTCACCATTACACTCTTCTGAGCTGGTCATTTCACTGTCAGTGTCCTTATACAGTAAGGCCGCATACTTAGGAGGTGTTTAATACACAGGCCGACCTTTCTTTTTGCCATACGTGATCTTAAACCTAATACTCGTGCTGGTCACCTCCATGACTGAACTTTTCTTTTCCTTCTCACCTTCCACTTTATTTCTTAATGGAATTTATGCTTCCAGCATGTCAACCTAACAATGTTTAATAATTGCAGTGAACCGCATTTCCAAAATACAGTACAGTGGGGCCCCTTGGATAGCGACTTTATTAGTCCACCAAAATGGCCGCTATCCATGAAATCGCTACCCGAGGGGCAAACTTCTTACCTAAAAAAATTAATACAGTCCTGGACTCCTTCAGCTATACCCCTAATTTCCTCCATTACCCATCAGTATCACGTCATATTTCTTCAGTACAGTACTGTAATAAGATAAACATATACTACATACAGTATTCAAAAAGTTATCTTTTTCTTTTCCTCCACGCAGTATTGTTTCTTTGGCTTGCCACACATGTATTGTCTGGCCTTTTCGGTCACTTTTACATTACCAG
>JAGKTI010000490.1:16850-29586 GCA_018397915.1 Birgus latro
ACATCTTCTCATCCTTTCATCCACACACACATAGTCAATCATTGCCTTCCGTTCATTCATTCCCCCGTCCTCTCTTCTCACCACTCGCCATGTATACCTATGGATCATTTTGTGCCTGAAGAGGGTATTGGCTATCACCAACCCCCTCCCAGCACAAATGTCCACTAAAGCACTGCCATTCTCATCCATCACTGCAGGCACACCCCACTCACCAACCACTCCACCCACCTTCTCATTCCCTACTTTTCCATTCATATCTCCAATCAGAAACACTCTCTCATTCCTTTCAAACTTTTCCAAGCAGGCTTCCACATTTGTCCAAAACTCTTCTCTCACTCTACTTACACGATCTTGCGTTGGCTTTTTAATGAGGTATGTCCGGTTGTGACGCGATTTGTAGTTTTCGAGAAAATAGCCAAAAACTAAAAGCCATTTTTGTTCAGGGAGGTATACTGCAGAAGTTTTCTCGCACACTTTATGTTTTTATTACATAATCTTATGTAGAATTTCATAAACTTTCTCCTGATACCTTTGTGTTTTGATACGCCCCATAGTTTCTGAGTAAATCGCAAAAAACTACAGGGTACTCGCGGCCACCGTGCACTTTCATCATGCGCGCACAATAACCGCCTACGTAACCACAACTTTTCATTAGAGAAATTACATAGTTACGTCCTGTACATACGTAAAATTCACTGAACTTTATCATGGTTCTTACAGGAAATCGATACGTTCAATAATTTTGGAGTAAATGGACGACAAAGATAGAACACTCTTCCTCGCCCGCAAGCGAGATAAAAACGCTCAATTTCCCTGCCTCACGAATACTTACATATTTTCGCTCGTTACGTTTTATTATTATTATTATTTTTTACTCAAATTATACACGTGAAATATCATAAGCTCTTTGATAGTGCTCTCAGTAACTCGACATTTCCACTAGTCTTTTTGCTAGGTACTGATACTAAAGCTGAACTTTCTTCCATTTCATATGTGTATATGTAAAAAACAATACTTATTTGTGAAAAAAATATAGAAATGTAGAAACAGGTCAATGTACAAATCAACAAAATATGGATAACTCACTTGCTCCAGAGGTGTTGAGCTGCTGGCAGGAACTTGAAGGAATTGAAGATGAGTTAGGTATGTGTGAGTTGTGTGTGTGTGCGTGGGTGCGTGAGTGAGTGTGAGTGTGTGTGTGCATGTGTATATATATGCGTGTGTGTGAATGTGTGTGGCGTATTCTCTGTTCCTTGCACCATGTTTGCTTAACACATGTGATGCACACAATAGATTTCTCCACGAACATTCGCTGCACAACATACATACATAATGTCATATGTGTTGCTGTGTGGCGTATTTTCTTGTCTCTGATCATTACGTAACCTTCCGCTGTCAGTCAATGCACGCAATATTTCTCGGTGAACACTCACTGAACTATTTTATACGTATATTTCACACTGAACCATATACAATATAAAACACTATCACATGATTCCATCCCAGCCTCTTCTGTTATTCCCTTCCCTACTGTATGACATAAGAGACCGCCTGTTCCATTAGCAACTAATGCATATGTCTATGTATCTCTATGGCATAACATAATGCCTGCTATGGTAGATCAGTTATTTCAATAATCCAGGCACTATATGTTTCACAGATATAAGTAATGGCTTCACTATAAGGGTAAAATACATCATTTTACAGGCAGGGTGAGTGGAAACCCCGCTATAACAAACCAGACTCTGCCCCTAGGCCTAACGGCTGATAACGGGCCTCAATGCTTTACAAATAATATATCTATGTTCAATAGACAATCACTTCACAGTATAGTCAAAAACACCGTACAATCACAATATTTCAATAATGGCTTCAGCCTCGGGTGGGAGGGGGGAAAATGGCGGATTTAAAGGGACAACACAACACAGGACGACCCTGCTGTCTGGCTTCTAGTGGAGCACTGAGATTCTATCACTACGTACAGGCACATATGAGTCATTGCAGTGTTGCCAAGTTACCTCGGGAGAGACATGTGGGGCTGCTAGAACGCTACAAAATTTGACGCAAATCGACTAAAAACTTATTTTTTGGTTATTTTTTTTCGCGTTTTCACGCAATTTGAGGTCCTGTGCGTTGGTAAACCACACCACATGTAACGCAAATTGCGGTACCGTGCGCGAAAGGGTTAATATAGTGAAGGTATAACATAGTAAAGTACTGCAATGGTAGTGAAAACAGTTTAAAAACCAGTGGTGCAATCGGGACTAATGTCTGATATATTGGAAAAAGTCCGGATTAGCAGGGGAAAGTCCGGATGTCGCTTTTATAAGAATTTCGCATTTTTCGAAATGGTTAGGACCCCAATTAGTCCGTTATAGTGAGGTCTTACTGTATTGCAGAAAACAAAGGCCAGGGCACTCGCAATGATGCAGCACAAAACACTTCCGGACACGGTCGAGAGCAAGGCTCGTAGCACACTGACTGAGGTAGTGGGGTGACTCTTGGTTCGGTGTGGGTTGAGTGCGGCAGAGGAATACACAAGGACACAAGTAGCACTTTGTTCTTGCCCAGAAATAGACATAAAATCATTCTATTACCAATATAATGAGGACCATTTTGTTCGAGGCAACTGTTGTCAAATGGTAACAAGCAGTTGAAATGTGCACAGACACAGCCTGTGTCAACTGCTAATGAGCAGTTTAAATGTGAACCGGACCCATTAACACCAAAGGGTTAAAATTCCCATATAGGAACCCTAATGATCCAGCCTAACCTAACCTAGCCTATCCTAATTGAGGGGCTTCAGCCCCCAGACCCCTCTCCCCAATTTTAACCACCTAGGAGAGCTACCTGAAGGGGTGAAATTTGTGCATATGACACCAGTGCTACTGTAACCTACCAAAATATGTGAACCTGACAACAAGGTAAAGAAAAGCATGTGTAAGAAATATTGGTAATTAATTGTCAAAGGGAATCACCAGAAGGAGCTTACTAATCAATCAAATTTCTTCTAGTATCTTTCTGGCCATGTGGAGAGGATTGAAAGTGAGAGACTGATGAGGAGAGTGTATGTGAGTGAGGTGGAGGGGGGGAGAGGGAGGGGGAGGCCAAGGATGAGATGGAGGGATGGAGTGGAGAGGTATATGAGAGAAGGGGGTGTGAGCTGGAAGCAGGGCAGTAAAATGGCAGGGGACAGAGCGACATGGAGGCGATTTGTTTGTGGCCACCCCTTATGGGATTGAGGCATCTGGTGATAGATAGATAGAGAGATATATTAGGGTATTTTGTTATTTCAACAATGTTTTTTGTTAACCCCTTACCCAGGGGCCGTCACTTTCATGACTTTTGTTACGTAAGTACCATACCGCAGGGAGTCACTTTTGTGATCCAGGGATTTTTAAAATTGCCCGGGCTTTCAAGTGCGGTCTTGTATCATCTATCAGTACTGTCAGTGTGTAGCTATAAGCAGTGCTGCTAATACCGCTAGTACTCGCATCCAGTGTTACAAATTTAGCCATTTTTCTGTTTGCCTCGTCTCCCCACCTCCACTCCCTTACCCTCTCCTCCACCTAGCTACAGCCTGGCCAGGCAACGCAACTCCAGGCCGGTTTTTTCCATTTACTTTTACCACTGAAATGTACCCTATGCCCTATTCTCATACTAAAAAATAAATAAAAAAAAGGGAAACGGCTAATTGATACTGCCACTGGCCATGAAGTAGCTAATTTATCACCTGGCATTACTGACATGTAGTTGGTCACTAATTTTCCGTGTACATTACTCAATGAAATGTCCCATATGATCTATTCTCATCTATCTATCTATCTATTGCCATACGCCTCAATCCCGCACGGGGTGGCCACAAACAAATTGCCTCCATGTCGCTCTGTCCCCCACCATTTCACCGCCCTGCTCCCCCCCCTCTCTCACATACCTTTCCACTCCATCCCTCCATCTCATCCTCGGCCTCCTCCTCCCTCTCCCCCCCTCCACCTCACTCACATACACTCTCCTCGTCAGTCTCTGACTCTCCATCCTCTCCACATGCCCAGGACCCACCTATACCAGGTCAGCCAGCCTGCTCACGTCGCGCAGGTGATTAGTGGGGGAGTGAGGTGTAGTGACGTCAGCCTCGCCTCTCGCAGTCCGCAGTACTGCCACAGCTAAGAACTTTGTTTGTGAGCCTGGCCTTTTATCTTCTGTCCTGTCACTTATGAAATCAAAGTTAGATACTTTAAGCCCAGAAGAAAAGCTTACTGTCATATCATTTGATGAAATGAGCCTTGTTAAGCAGTGGAGCTACGATAAAGCTACAGGTACACTCTATAAGCTGCACAAGAATGTACAAGTTGTAATGCTAAGAGGTTTAGCTAGTAACTGGAAACAGCCAATATATTTTGCAACTGATGAATCAAATATGCATAAGATTTTGTTAGAAATAATTAAGAGTGTAGAGTCAGCAGGTAGCAGTAGTGGATGATCTGGGACCTTATAATATGCGGGTATGGAAAGAATTTGGTATTGATCCTATAAAAAAGAGGATATTCTTCAAAATTCCATGTGCTGAAAGGGAAATATTTCTTTTGCTGATGTGCCTCACCTGATAAAGCTCATCCAAAACAATTTTCTTGATTCTGATTTTGTTTTGGGCAATGGAGACTTTGTTACTGCTGCATGCATAGGCAAAATGCTAGCAAAGACTAAAATTGAGTATAGCTTGGCTTATAAATTAAGTGATATTCATCTTAACGTAAATGTACAGCAACGGCAGAGAGTTAAGTATGCTGGCCAGGCAACGCAACTCCAGGCCGGTTTTTTCCATTTACTTTTACCATTGAAATGTACCCTATGCCCTATTGGAAAGCAACTGCCGAATTTATTTCACTGGTAGATGAATGGTTTGATGTGATGAACTCATCTATGTACAGTGACAAAAAAGAGCATTGTGCTTATGGAATGAATTTGGAAACACAGGTAAACATTTTAGATAACATGACTGATGTCATGGAAACTATGAGAGTAAGTCTCTGCACAATTTTCAGAGAGGAATAATTTTATCAAGCTTTTCACTTAAAGGACTCTTTCATATGTTGAGAGGTAGCTATAATTTTGAATTCTTAATGACCAGAAGACTGAATCAGGATTGCCCAGAACATTTCTTTAGGTGTATAAGACAAATGAGTGGACCTCAGGATTACCCAGATGCAGTCAACTTTAAATATAGACTGAGAAAGTATGTGTTGAGAAGGGATGTTCACTTGGTCAGTGAAACAAAAAATATAAGTCTAGGAGATGAGACTGATAAACGTTTGCTCGATAAGACTGTGCCAGGTGAAACCTCCAAACCTGTTGATTCAAATGACCATGAACTGGCTCTGGAAATTTGCCTAACGAGTTTAGTATTTAAGAATTTGGAGTTAGATATTGATAAGGAATATGATAACATATCTGAAGAAATCAGTGTAGATAATGAAAATCTCTCACCTGGAAAGGTAAATGCAATATCCACTGGCAGTGTTATAGAAGATGAGTCCTTGTCATATATAGGTGGCTATATTGTAAGGAAATTCTCCAATATGTATCCCCATTTAGGATATAGGGCAGAGGACTGTGGAAAATCATACTGAAATGGTTAGCAGAGGACAACTGTATATGCAATCAGAAGAGTTTTCTTCTCAGTTACATATAATGAGAGAAGTATTCAAAGCTATTCAAGGTGAAAGTCTGAGGGAAGGTCCCAGATGTGTTAAGACTCTCTCCTCAGAGACAGAAAACACTGGAATATGTTTACCATCAGATGTGGTTTAATTTTTTACAAGAATATCAGTATTCTTTAGGATGAGACATTTAAATATTTAAGAATTATTACCTTTAACAAACAAAAGGGTGCCTGTAGAAGCCTGTTAAGAAAACAGAGGAAAATAATGTCATAAAGTATAACACAGAGCCACTGCATTAATACTGTACTGTGTTTAACCAATACAAGCTCATATTATTAATAGACCAAATATTTTCATTCTTAGGTTAATTATTTTATTGGGATTATATTACAGTGTACTTTATTTTTTTACGTAAATTGCTTTGTCTTATGAGTCATGAGTAATGAACACTGTTAGTTTCATCTTAACTGTTTATTGCAACTCTGTCTCACTCTCTTACTGCATTTCCTTGTTTTCAGTTTATAGAAATAAACTGCTAATTTTATATGTTAATTAATAACTTGTCTTTTTATTAGCCATATTGTAATGCTGAAAATGTTAGTGTGTAATTTAAGTATAAGTAGTATAAGTGTGTTATAAGTTAGTATAAGTATAGTGTAAGTATAATATGTATGTAATTTACATTAGGTTATGTATGTAAGTGTAATTCTGGACCCTGTTAAGATGATGCAATGTATGGGAAGTTTTCGCTCATTTCTGAAGGCTCCAACATGCTTGCATGTGTCGGCCTTGGTCACCTAATGGCGGCTCTCCATGCTGCTCGATCTCTGGCAGCCTCCCTATTCAGTCCCTTAACCCTTAAGTCACATTTAATGACCTCATCCCATGTCTTTCTCGGTCTACCCCTCCCAACCCCTCCCCCAATATTAACACCTCTCACCCTCTGTACCCAATTATCCTCCCCCATCCTCTCCACATGTCCAAACCACCTCAGCCTGCCTCTCCTCATCACAACACCAATACACTCCAGTCCCATCCTACCTCTCAACTCTTCTATCATAAGCCCAGCCCCCCCAGGCCTTGCACGCAGGGACGCACTGCACATCCACCTAATCATTGTCATTTCTGTACGTTTGAGCCTGCGAATATCTTCTTCCTTTACTGCCCAGGTCTCTCTACCATACAGCATCACACTCCTAACACATGCTGCGTACAAAGACCCCTTAGCACATAAGGAGAGTCCTCTCAATGTCAGGAGAGGCAACAGCTCCCTGAACTTCTTCCAACCACTTCTCACTCTAGCAACCGAGCTAACTCCAGCCCCACCTCCGGCACCTAACATGTCTCCCAAATAACAAAACTCCTCCACACACTCAAGAGACTCACCTGCAAGTTCAACCCTCTCACGCCTAACAATCTCCTCCTGCTCTCCCCGACACACCGCACACATGAAATCAGCATTATCTCGCAGTCTACCTCTAATACCACTACATCTCTTGTGCACCCACTTATCACAAACACTGCACAAGATGGAATTACTTCCCACACCCATGTGGCAAACTGCACATGGCCACTCTCCCTCTCCTCTGATTGTACCGCCACCAACCCTAGATATCATCACTTTTGTTTTATCTGCATTTACCCTTAAGCCCTTGTGCCCCATACCATCTCTCCACTTCTTAAATCTTTCCTCAGCCTCCCCTTCATTCTCAGCAATCAGCACCAAATCATCAGCATACAACATCTCCCATGGGAGTCCATCTCTGAAGTCACGTGAGAGGGCTTCAAGCACCATGATAAACAACAAGGGACTCAAAACTGACCCCTGATGCACACCAACATTCACGGGAAACTCATCACTCAAAGCTCCATTCACCCTTACCTGAGTGTGAGCACCCACGTACATGGCCATAACCACCCTAACCAGCCACTCTTCCAACCCTAGCTTTCTCATTGCCCACTTCACCACCTCTCTAGGGACTCTGTCAAAGGCCTTTTCCAAATCAACAAAAACAAAATACAATTCCCTTTTCTTGCCAATATATTTTTCCTGAAGCTGTCGAACAATGAATATGGCATCAGTGGTCCCCCTGCCTGGCATAAACCCAAACTGCATCTCATTGATATTCACTCTTTCTCTAATCATACATTCTAGAACTCTCTCCATTACTTTCATTATCTGATCTAAGAGCTTTATACCTCTGTAATTTCCCCTTTCCAGGGCATCACCCTTCCCTTTGTACACATTTACAATTACACTTTTCAGCCAATCATCTGGGACAACACACTCATATATAATCCTATTTATCAGGTCAGTGACTAACCTCACCCCAATATCTCCTGAGGCCTTCAACATTTCGTCAGTCAACCCAGACACACCTGCTGCCTTCCCCACCCGCATCCTGCCTATTGCCTCACTCACAGTAGCAGCGTCAATCAAAGGCCAAGGCCCAAACACTGGATCAGCTGGCTCCAAACCTTCCCTATCCCAATCAAACTCCTCATTCAACAACCGGCTATAATGCTCTCTCCATGCATCTTTAATATCCTCACTGTTTACCACTACCCTTCCTTCATCATTCTTCACACACTGCTCGCCTACAATGTCCCGATTATCTCTCTTCACCTGATTTGCCACCCTAAAAACCATATTTTTCCTTCCTTCATGATTTAGATTATCAAGTAAAAGTCTCTGTGACTCAGACTTCGCCCTGTATACCTCTCTTCTAGCCCTGCGCTTGGCAGCCAAGTACTCCTCCCTGTTACCACCCTTCTTCCATTCCCGGAAAAGCCTTTTCTTCTCCTTAACTGCGGCTTCTACACTCTCATCCCACCACCAAGTTACTTTATGTCTTGGTGGGCCTCTTGTCCAACCGCATACTGCATCGGTAACTCTCAAGAGGTTGTTCTTAAGGGCTCCATACTGTTCATTAACGTCTCTATCTTCGGCTTCCTGTTCAGCCACCACTCTCCTCATCTCACTATAAAAGGCATCCCTTACTGATTGGTTTCTCAGCTTCCATATTTTCCTCCTAGGTACATATGTCCTCCTTCTCATCCTTTGTTCCTTAAGCACCATGTCACAAATCAACAGTTTGTGCTGCTGCACACACTCCTCGCTTCCTATAACTTTAACATCCCTCACTAATCTCCTATCAACCCTCCTGACCAGAAAATAATCTATCTGGCTACTATTTCCCCCGGACTCGTACGTAATCAATCTACTCACTCTTTTTCTAAAATGTGTGTTGCACACAATCATGTCCATAGCCTCCCCAAACTCGAGTATTCTTTCCTCTTCCGCATTCCTCACACCATATGCACATCCTCCATGGACTCCTTCATACCCTTTAAGTGGACCTTGTAATTCATTTTTGGGCTTGTTCTTAGTTAAAGTGTAGTAGGGGAGTATTTTTGTTAATATGTGGACCGTGTGGAGCGAGTTGGACACGCAAATTCATGTCTGATTTCGATAAAGAGGCGAAGAAAGTTGATTCGAGATTAAAATTCGCGATGAGTCATATTTGCACTTGGAATTAAGAATTTTGTAGTTGAGTTTGTGTTTATCATCGTGTTGTACTAAATAATAACGTCTAAGAACTTAGGTAAAGTCTGATTTATCGTTAGCCACGAAATTAATTTATTTTACACAGTCACAAGATCACGCAGGCCAGTACCAACGCGAACAAAGAGAAATTATGTCAATGTGTGACTTTGGGCATCGTTTTAAATGGTTAGACCCATGTTACTGCCACAAAATTTAAATCATCATAAGTCATTTTTTCTAAGTAAAGGACTGTGTAAACTCCTTGTTGCAAAATTCCTAGACGATGGTATAACAAGTTGACTGTAGAGTAATTGGTCGAAGTCAGAACGGGTAGTAAGAACGTTGCGGGTTTTTGCGGGGCGTCCTGCCCGCGATGCGTCACTTCTGAGCTGAACCTCATGGAGGACGGAACTCCGCAGGTATGGACCCGAGTAATTCACGGTATTTCTCCCCCATATGTCACAATAATTAGTTGTCATTCTAACTATATATAAAGTAAGTTGTCTGATAATATTTATCAATGCTATATGACTTCTGAGCTGAACCTCATGGAGGACGGATCCACAGATTTGGTGTGGCATCTCGGAGTCTGCCCGTCGACTGCGTCGTGTCTCACAGTCTCTAGTGCCAAAGCCCTTACACGTTTCCACTTAGTCTCTTTCAATTCACAGTGTCGATAAATGTTGTCGTATGGTTCACTTAGTAAGCCTTAATTCATGAAGTGTATTATTTTGGTTATGAGTGAGAAGTGGAGTGTTGTATTCTCCTATCAAGCAGAGTTCTGCGAGTGCTGAGTCTACATTTTAAATTTATCTTGGGCATCTGATTATTTACATAGATCTGTTATGTGGTGCAAACCCATGTAAAATAGGGATGATTTCTTTGAAAGTAGAGTAAACTGTGTAACACGTTGTAAACTGGGTATCACTACGAGTCCTTTTGAGACCGTGGTTTATGTGAGTTTCTCCTGTGGTTGTAATTTTCTATGACAAGAGTGCCTCGCGACGAGTTAAGAGATCGTGTAGAGTGAATTCTTTAGGTACGGGTGTTTTTGTATCGGGCGAGTAGAACTTCGGTGAGCAGATTAATCAACAACTTGTTGAGTGTAGAGCCCAAGGTACTTCTGTAATGGTATACTCTTGAATAATTTCTTTGTACTGTGATATGTGTCAGGTGATTTATAAACTGAGGAGAAGAGAGCTTCCATTCTCTCAGATATTCTGGTGGTATCGGAGACTAAAGTTTTACTATGCTCCAGTAAATAACTCATGTACGTAGTTCTATTCATTCCGTATAATGTAAGGTTAGCAATATAGATAAGTATACGTTTCGTAAGTGTTTGGTATAAATCCTCTGGGGAGTAATTCATGAGATCGAGTGGCCCGCAAGGCATGTTTCATCTATAAAATCCACGCTCTCATATATTATACTCACGCTACCCTGTTACTACCGTAGGCCTCATTGTCCCTTCTTCCATCGTACGGGACTTATATCTTTAATACTTTCTTTTCCCAGCAACCGCTGGGTGGTGGCAGCATACCAAATTATTACAATCATTATCTGTTGGTGTTGATCAAATTAACGAGGCCTCCTTAATAACTCTAGGGTATCTACTCTGGCAGTAAACAGAAACATCATTAGATTCATTCAGTCTAAGTACCGCCCAGACACTGGTGTCATATGCGGTGATATTGAGATAGATTGGGATATTTCAAATTTTAAGAGTGCTAAAGTTGTCAGCACCACACTGGTGTCAAAGCGGTGGGATACTTCATTTAAAGGGAATTCAAAATTATCTCCCTTACACTGGTCACACCGGTGGGAATTTCATTCTGATGGCAACGCTAAAATTTGCGCCCTTACACTGGTGTTACAGCGGTGGAATATTCATTACAAGGGAGAGCAAAATTCTGCGCCCTTACATTATGTTTTATATAAAAAAATAAGAAGTGATAGTAACAACAGCTGATCAAAGAGAAGTGAGAGCATGGGGAACCTGTAACTCCCTTCTCTGAGAGGAGAGGCAATGCTGACATCACTAAGCTAACCTGCGCGAAACGGGCTTATTCTCGTCACCTGGCTAGCTGACCTGGTATAGGTGGGTCCTGCACATGCCCAAACCACCTCAACATGTTTCTCCTAACGCTTCCTATCACGTCCACATCCACGCCACAATGCTCCTTCACTTCCTCATTTGTTAGTCTGTCTCCCCATGTGACTCCACATGCTCCTCTCAAATAACTCATTTCCACTGTTCTCACTCTTGACTTCTGTCCCTCCAACAGGGTCCAAGCTTCACTTCCGTATGTTAGAGTTGGTATCACAATACCGTCATGTAGCAACTTTTTCACTTCCATGCTCACTATTCCCATGCTAAAAAATATATAACAAAAAAAGGAAAAGGCTAAGTGATACTTCCATTGATCTGGAAGTATACTGTCTAGATTACCTGCTATCCCCGCATGAAGGGCACATCGCGGTCCAGCCATACCCGGGGGTAAGGGGTTAAAGAGATGAGTACTGTATTTTCTATAATAATCATACCTGAATTCTCACCATGCAGTTCCCAAAGCCTTTATGATATATGTCAGGTGAAGTAATCTTTGTTGCCAATACATGCTTGTAGCTACACAAAAGAGAACATTAGCAAGTTACCAAGTCCATGCATTTCATCTGTATCCATCCCTTTCATGACATGAGAAATGAAGTTCTATCTATCTATCTATTGCCAGACGCCTCAATCCCGAACGGGGTGGCCACAAACAAATCGCCTCCATGTCACTCTGTCCCCTGCCATTTCACTACCACGCTCCCAACTCACACCCCCCTCTCTCATATACCTCTCCACTCCATCCCTCCATCTCATCCTCGGCCTCCCCCTCCCTCTCGCCCCCTCCACCTCACTCACATACACTCTCCTCGTCAATCTTTCACTCTCCATCCTCTCCACATGCCCAAACCACCTTAACGTGTTTCTCCTAACGCTTCCCATCACGTCCTCAAGCACACCACAACGCTCCTTCACTTCCTCATTTGTTAGTCTGTCTCTCCATGTGACTCCACATGCTCCTCTCAAATAACTCATTTCCACTGCTCTCACTCTTGACTTCTGTCCTTCCAACAGGGTCCAAGCTTCACTTCCATATGTCAGAGTTGGTATCACAATACTGTCATGTAACAACTTTTTCACTTCCATGCTCACCTCCCTGTTTCTTATCACTGCTTTCAACGAACCAGCAACCTTCCTTCCCTGCTGTACCCTTTCGAGCACTTCACCCTCCAGACTACCATCCTTACTCATCACACTGCCCAAGTACTTAAATTCACTCACATTCTCCATTTCCTTCCCATCCAATCTCACTGTACACTCACTGGCTTCACTTCTCTCGAAGACCATCACTTTACTCTTCCCCACATTCACCTTTAGATTCCGTTTCTTACACACTCTCCCAAACTCATCTACCAAGCCTTGCAGCTCCCCTTCGTCTTCACTCAACAACACAGTATCATCTGCAAACAACAGTACAGG
>JAGKTI010000490.1:33993-47609 GCA_018397915.1 Birgus latro
CACCAACCCCCTCCCAGCACAAATGTCCACTAAAGCACTGCCATTCTCATCCATCTCTGCAGGCACACCCCACTCACCAACCACTCCACCCACCTTCTCATTCCCTACTTTTCCATTCATATCTCCAATCAGAAACACTCTCTCATTCCTTTCAAACTTTTCCAAGCAGGCTTCCACATTTGTCCAAAACTCTTCTCTCACTCTACTTACACGATCTTGCGTTGGCGCATACACGCACACAATTGCCCACATTTGTAGTCCAACTTTCACTCTTACCCACACAATCCTTGACCCAACTGATCCATACTCTCTTAAATTAGGTTATGAGAGAATAAAATAAGTTAGATTATAGAATAGGTTAGGTAAGGTTGGGACAGATTAGGTAAATTTGATTAAATTAGGTTATGATAGTTTAGAGTTGATTAGATTAGGATGCATTAGGTTTGACTGCTTTAGTTTTTGGAATGATTATCTGAAATAATAGCAAGTTTTAAAAATTCACGGTTAAACAATGCTCTTTCATTTATACCATTTAAGAGTCATTTACTATAAAAACAAACTGATGTCATAAGCTCACCCAGTTCAATGAACTTAAAAATTTGAGGAAAATGGCTCATTTCAATTTAAAATCTGACTGTATAGTATATTCTGACTAACCATGTAAATACGCATCAACCTGAGAATAAATAAATAAACAAAAAGGTGGCGCTGCTCAACTACAGGTAGGAAGTAAACACTGCAGCTACTTCAGACAAGCTTCATCACTTGCAGCTGAATTACCTAAGCCCGGCTGGTTCCTCGCTTTTAGATACTCCGCTAGCTCTATCACCTTCTTCCAATTTGATTCTTCTCTACTTCTTTCAATTTCCGTCTCCAAACGGTTTCCTCTATAATTTGTCTTGCCTGACATTTTGACAGGCTTGCAGACGACACCATCACACTAGCCTAATCTTCCGTAACATGAAAGCATTTTTATTTGCAAATGATGGACTGTGTTCTCCAGTGGTAAGCTTATTGCAATTTGAACTATATTACATTACGTTAGTTTGTACGCAAGTGTTATGTACTTTCAAACTTTACTATTAACCAGTATTGTCCTGCAGCCGAGATGGGACGTAACTACAGGTAAACACAAGGCCTTCGTTGGCTTGTGAGGGTTCTGATTCCCATTTCCCCGTCAATATTTGGACGAATCCGTCACACCCTGGACGATTGCCAGTCTTTCAATAATCATACCTAAAATTCATTAATGAATACAGTAATCATTATTTTTCATAGGAAACTACCAAAGTCTAGGCTCATTCAATATCGTCAAGTTCTAAAACAAGAAGAAAGTAAACGTATGTCTGCCTCAGCGCTATCAAAATTCTGGTGTCACCCACAGCAGTAAAACAAACAGGAGGAACATGGACTGAATTGTTAAGATCTTTTTGCTGCTTAAAATAGAGCCACAAATCCTTAATCACAATATATTACTACTGTACATTTCGGCCAAAAACCCGATATATTAAAGTACCCGAAATCACAATTCTAACCGCAAACATTTGGACGGGTTGGGATGCATTTTTTCTTTTTTTCCTGGTATACTTGGCCATATTACTAAGTAATTCTAATGACAATAGAATATTCTAGTCAACTCTCAGTTGTGTCAATAACAACTTTAGCAAGTCATCACCCATTCACCCACTAAAATCTTCAGATGGAAACATCATGGAAAAGCGAACATCCTTGCTAAAGTACGTTTGCCACAAATTCAACCTTACAGAAAGTTTGTTATGCGCTGTGTTTTTATGACGCGACTTCTCGTTCCGTAAAGGTTTACCGCTGTGACCTAAGGCACGACTCTTCGCACCGTAAGTCACAGGCACAAGCTTTAGGGGTCCTTTTTACACGACCGGGTTAGAACATTCACCAAAGGAACAGGGCACAAACGCAGGCAAACCAGTATAGCACATATATTAACCAGATTTGGGAAAACAATACAATACGGATTACTACATGTGGCACTTGCAAAGATCATTTATAGTAACTTAAAGTAATGCACAAAACAGCACCGTGGCACACTGGAAAAAAGGAGTCTGTAGCTTGCTATGAGGCCATATTTGGGCAGCACAATAAGTTCTGGCCTTTCTCTGGCCTTTTACATGCCTTATGGAGGTTTTCTTCATCGCATCACACTGGGGGACACTGAACCTGGACTCAGTAACGAGTTTACTGGGAGCCACTGGAGAAATCACTGCTAGATTCACTCACAAGGGAGGAGTACATGAACACTGGGGAGGAGAGGTGGGAGGGAGTTGTTCACTGAGGGAGGGGGAGCACACAAAAGTCACTGGGGACGTTGAGTAAGTTCGCACAGGGGAGGAAGTGGCAACAGGAAGAGGAGGGCAGCTCATGCCCTCTGGAGGTTCAGGTGTCGGCCTGGTGTAGGAGGGAGGCCTTCAGGAGGCGAAGGAGTCGCCTCACATCGGGAGACCACCTCGGGAGTACTGGGGCCCTCCGGACTGGGGCCGAAGAGGGCCAGGAGGCGAGTGGCCCAGCATACGGCCCGGGCTGTGGTCAGGGTGCGGAGGACGTCAGGTACCTCAGGGGAACCTGGGCAGGAGGATGCGCCCCTCGGGGGTCGAGGACTGCGGCCTTGGGGGAAGGAGGAAGTCAGGAGTCGTCTGCGGCCTAGGTGCCCCTGCAAGTCTGTCAACGCCGGTCGTTGGGAGGAGGGCAGCTGGGCAGACCGGATCCCTGGATCGCGTCCACCACACACTGGACCTGTAGGCGAGACAGAAGGGTGTCTCGCTCGGCCATAAGAGGGTTGAGCCGAGCCAGAGACTCGCTCCCCTTCGGGAGGCTCTGGCTTTGTGGAGGAAGGGGAGAGTGAGCTCACGCCCTCGGCTTGGCGGGCCCAACGGGCGCCGTCGCAGGTCCACGCCGGGAGGGGAGGAGATCCGGCAGATGCTCCTTGGGCTTGACAAACCCAACGGATGTTGTCATGGCGCCCTGACAGAGGGGAGAGAGGGGGAGACCCGGCGGGTGCTCCCGGGGCCCAACAAACCCGAAGGGCGTTGCCAAGGCGCCTCTCACTCTGAGGGCGGCAGGAGGGAGAGACCCGGCAGGTGCTCTCGGTGGGGCATGCCCGACGGGCGCTACCTCGCTCCTGCTGGGGGTCTAGCGTAGCTGCAGCATACCCGGTGGGTGACACCGCAGTGGTATGTCTGGCTGATGCTACCATGACTTTACTTCCAATCCCAGAGCTGGTAGGAGGTATCCAGTGGATGCCATCACACAGGCTTGCCCAGCAGGAACAACCATATTTCGGCTCCTGGGGGAGGACAGCAGACGGGGAAGAACCGGTGGTCACTCCCTCGCCAGCAATTCCGGCAGAAGTTGCTGGGCCGCTACGTGGGGATGCTAAGAAGCAACTCCCACCCCGAGTCTGATGAAGGCTGGTGCGGAGGAGAGTAATTTTCCCAGACTGCTACCTCGGGTCTGGTTCAGTTGCAGGGAGGAGGGGCTTATAGAGGAAGGTACGGTAAGCTGTTGTGGCCCGGAAGGCCAATTCACCTGTAAGGTGAACATTCCCTCCCTGTTTTGGTGGTTGTTTGTGTCGTTGCCAGGGTGTATTTTAAAGTTAGTCAGAATATCCTAGAACTCGACTCTCCCGAAATTGCTTCACTTAAGATGATACGTAAAATCCGTCCTAGAGAATTTACCAACAATGCTGGTCCACATGGAATTCATTTAATCATTTTGAGAAAGTGTTTCCCGCAGCTTGCCCCTGTTGTAGCTAAATTGTTCTTACTGTGACCCGGACTTTTTCATTCCCTAAGTCTTGAGAACACAATATCCATCCAATTCTGATGAAAGGAAGTTCATCTGACCCCTTATTACAGACCAACAGATATTAACCTACATCTGGTAAAGTATTCCATATTGTAATTGAAATGTACGCCACCAAAATGCCCACCTGGACACGACAACGACCCTAGGAGGAGACAACTGAGGGGTGAATGCAATAAGCGCAGGCTCAACGCGAGAAAGGATCACCTGTACCAATCCCCTGCGCCCCTCTCGTGCTCAGGTGCCTCACCACCATGGTATCAGTCATGGCGCACTGTACCTTAGCCGGACTAGCTCTCGCCAGGTTCTGGGTGGGGCTATTCTCGTAGCCTCAGATAGTCAGCAGGAGATGGCCACCAGCCACTCAGTTCCTGCTTCCCTCCCTCACTCACAATGGGCAATGGCCACCAGCCACTCTCAAAGCAACCCTCCAGGGAAAAGGGAATTGGTGATGGCCAACAGCCACACCCCCGGACAGGTAATGGCCACCAGCCGCACCCCCGGACAGGCAACGGCCACCAGCCGCACCCCCCGACAGGCAACGGCCTCCAGCTGCACCCCCCGACAGGCAATGGCCACCAGCCCCACCTCCGGAAGCAGACTCCCAACAATGGTGAAGGCCACTAGCTGCACCTGCAAGGAGGCAACGGCCACCAGCTGCACCCCTGCAA
Organism: Birgus latro; assembly: GCA_018397915.1. NCBI lineage: Eukaryota > Metazoa > Arthropoda > Malacostraca > Decapoda > Coenobitidae > Birgus > Birgus latro. Next base: position 38,499 of record JAGKTI010000490.1, read on the forward strand.
CACACCCAGGAAGAAGGACACTGGTGATGGCCATCAGCTGCAAATCGGTGACGGCCATTAGCCACACTTGCACCCACGTGACGGCCTCCAGCCGCACTCGAGGTGTAGTCCTTGCAGGGCACGGCTCTCAGGTGATGGCCACTAGCCGCTCCCATGGGCGGGCGACGGCCACCAGCCGCATTGCACCCACAGCCAGCCAGGGGCATGGACACTCAATGACGGCCTCCTGCCACACGAGGGAGGAGACGGCCACTAGCCGCTCCGCCTTCGATGCCCTAGGGGACCTAGCAACGGCCACCAGCCACACAGGTGAGGGAAAGGCTACGTGCCGCCTCTCGCCCCCTACCCCAGTACCTTCCCCTCCTGAGGATTTCTCCTGCCCGCCCAACTCTGGTTGTGGTTCCTCGGGTATCCTCGCTCCTTCCCTGCACCGGAGCACTCTACCAGAGGAAAAGCAGTTGAAGCAGATTTGGAGAGGCCCCCTGAGACCCAGGGTCCACACCCTACAACCAGGCCCCTAGCAGACTTCAACCCTGACAGACTCTTCCAAGACAGGATGCCGCAGTAAACTCCTGAAGGAGGCCCAGCCGAGGAGAGAACACAGTCCCCAGTCCCGCCAAGACGTCCCCAAGACCCCAGGGTGTAACCTCTCCTTCCCAGCTCGACGATGCCCCGCCCGGCAGAGTGGGCACTGACAGGTGTGCCTGTCTGTTCAGGCCCAGCCCTTAGGCCCCAACCCTTGGGCCCCCAAGAGACGGGCGCCCCTAGCACCCCGCCCTCAGACCCTCCCGGACGATCCAGCAGTGCTGGGCCTCCTGACGAAGGCTCTCCCAGATGACCCAGCAGAGATCGGCCTCCTGATGAGGTCCCAGACGACCCAGCATTGACTGGCCTCCCATCGAGGCCCCAAACGACCCAGCAGTAGCCGGCCTCCTGATGAGGCCCATATATGACCCAGTAGCTGTCCGGCCTCCCGACGACGACCCCGGATGCCCTCACAGCAGCCGGTTCCCCTCCTGATGAAGGCCGCCACCCTGGGCCACCTCCCTACAAGTGAGCCCTCCCCAGAAGCAGCACCAGCTATGTTAGCTGCCCCAGAATCCTCGGCCCTGTCCATTGTATTAATTTATTTCTTGTGTGAAGTGTGCCACTGTCAGTATTGTGTCACTGTAAGAATTAAGGTAATGTATGTGTAAGGTTTGTTGCTGAGTGTTTTTATGTCCTGTTCCTCTTAGTTGCCCTAAGTATACCCAGCCTGGTTTAGAAAGAGGACCCCGCACTAAGTGCCGTGTTTAAGGTACAAGGAGTCGGTCCTAAAACACGTTGCACAATGCTGGTGGGTAGCTGTGGTTCTTGACCCGGTGGGTGGCAACAAGGAACAAGGGAAATCTCGGCAAAATGGAGACAAAAACCCACGTTCAAATACCTAAATTCGACCCTGACCAATATGACATCCACATTTACCTAGAAATAATTAAACCACTTTTAGACCTAGGATTCGAGACAGATAGACAAAGAATAGCAGTAATCCTGCCTCTGCTGGGCAAAGCAGTAGCCACTATTGCACCAAAAATTGTCCCGGAGCTAACATGGGCGGATTTTACTCAACTAGTGACCTGAGCAGTCACCCCCTCATTAGGGAAACTTGTGGCACTATCACAACTAGATTCCCTAACCTACGATGAAAACCTCGATGACTCACTCGTCCAGGCCAGGCAACTCGTCACTACTGCAAACCCAGAGCACAGTAAAGAAATCTGGGAGCAACATGTCTTCAACACCCCGATCAGGATCCTCCCCAGTGCTATCAGGGAGCACCATACATGACCCCACGGGAGACCTGGACAAAGATATCCATACGTGACCCCACGGGAGACCCGGACAAAGATATCCACCTAGTACGCCGCTTCCTGGTTGCCCGTACCACCCCACAACAGATTGGCGATGTTAGTAAATTCCCCACACAAAAAGCAGCACTGCCATGGAACCCCCGGCCACCCCCAGTCCAGCCAAATCCAAAACCAGTACCGTCTGTCCCCAGGGCTCACCCCTCACACAAGCACCCCAACACCGGAGAAAGCAACTTGATTTCCATCATCCCGTGGGAATTCACAGCTTGCAGCAACAAACGCCCCCTCCATGACATTCAGGAGCAGCCTGATGCAGAACAACCAACCAGGGGGACCGTAAGGTCTCATTCCTGGATGACGAGGGCACTGAGGACGAAGCCCCAATGGCCACATGCACCAACCCTGGGGTCGCGGAACCCGAGGGACGACGATACGCCCCAGCAGCTGGATTTTTAGGCCCGCTCCCGCACCTCCCCACAGTGGCGGGGGCCACCTCACAGAAATACCGCCCTCCAGTCATAACAAGATGAGACTGAGTGGGGTGAAGGTGAGGCTTTTGATCAACACGGGAGTGGCCACTGGCCAGATCCTGCCTCTACACTCACTTTTGCTCCCATCACCGCCCCACCTTCGGCCTGCTTTTCCCCACCTCAGCTCACCTGGTGGACACTGGAGCTGGCCCCCTGCCCATACGTGGGGAGACCCAGGCCCTACGTTCGGACACCCACCAGCAGGTCTCCACACTCCACCAATTCATCATTTCTGACTCATCCTGTTGTGCCTATGATGGATACCTGGGGCTGGACCCCCTTCAAAAACTATGAACCAACATAGACTGTTCCGAACGTCGCCTACAGTTTCATCATCCTCTGGACTCCAGCCCCAGCCTCTCTGCACGTGCGTCCCTTCCTCCCGTCCCCACCCCTAGCTCTCCCCACCCCTCTCCTTCCTCCCCACCCCACCCCTCTCCTTCCCCCCCACCTCACCTTCCCCACTACCACTGCCTCCACCCTCACCATTCCCCCTCACCATGAGGCCTGGCTACGGTTAAACAGACCCACTGGGACCTCCATCCTATTCTCCCCAACCCTGCCCCCCCGGAACCCTTTCCTTCTGCTTAATCTCCCCCACCTACCTCCCCCCTCACCATGACACGGTGCACATCACGAATGTCTCAACCACCCCTCTCACCCTACCTAGAGGGTTAGTAGTAGGAGAAATGGAAGAGGCTGAGCCCTGCACACCTCCGTTCTCCCCCCCTCCCTACCTCCCCTGCCCCCTCACCTGTCACCCCACCAAGCAGACAGCCTCCGCCACCTACTCCTGGACTTTCAGGACCTATTTGCAGCAGGACCATCAGACATTGGCCACACAGCTGTCCTGACCCACAAGATCCACACGGAAGGACGACCCATTCGCCAATCGTCAAGGCGAAAAAATCCTAAGCAACGAGCTGAGGAGGACCGGCATGTCCAGGACATGTTAGATGCCAGTGTCATCTCACCCTCCACCAGCCTGTGGTCCTCCCCCGTCGTTTTAGTAAAAAATAAAGATGGGACTATGAGGTTTTGTGTGGATTCCTGTTGACTCAACTACGTCACCACCAAGGACGCCACACCACTTCCACTGATCGACGACTTCCTCGACTCCCTTCATGGGGCGTCATGGTACTCCACCCTAGACCTCCAGTCAGGATATTGGCAGGTCCCGGTCCACCCCGACGATCGAAGGAAAACAGCTTTCTCCACTAGCAATGGAAAGCATTATGACTTTAATGTTCTCCCATTCGGACTCTGTAAAGCTCCTGCCACCTTCTCCCACCTCATGGAGTCCGTACTCAGTGGCCTCACCTAGAAGACATGCCTTGCCTACCTGGATGATGTCTTTTAGCAAGACCTGGGACGACCACCTCCACTGCCTCAAGCAGGTCTTTTTACGTATCTGGCAGGCTGGGCTAAAGCTCCGATCCTCCAAATGCATCCCGGCAGCGCGTTCCGTTGCCTGGGCACATAGTCTCCAAGGAAGGAATAGCCCCCGCCCCTGATAAGCTCCGCATCATCGCGGACCTTCCACTACTCAGAGATGTCCATGGAGTCCAAACTTTCTTGGGGCTCACCTCCTATGACAGGCAATTCGTAAAGCGTTTTGCCAACATCGCCAAGCCCCTCCACGATCTGACCAGGAAGGGCGAGCCCTTTGCATGGACGGAGGAAAGAATCTCTGCCTTCAATGCCCCGAAAGATTGCCTTATCTTCGCCCCCATTATTGCCTTCCCCGATTACACCTTACCCTTCCACCTGTACACGGATGCTTCCTTAGAAGCGATAGGCGCCATCCTTGCCCAGGTCCAGGAAGGACGTGAACTTATCATTGTGTGTGCCAGCTGCACCCTCAACCAGGCTGAGAAAAATTACGCTGCTACTAAGCAGGAATGCCTCGGCATAGCCTGGGTGCTGGGGCACAAAAGACACCATCATTACAGACCACCAGTCCCTACAATGACTCCGCCAATCCAACACCCAGAGCGTGCAACTCATACGATGGAGGGAGATGCTAGAGGAATTTCAGTATGAGATCTCCTACTGCCCTGGCAAACTCCACACTAATGCAGACGCCTTGTCCTGGCTGCCAGTGTATTCCATCCGTACGGAGCCGGATCTCGTACAACAATGGTGTAACCAAGACCACACCGACTGGATGCCCCCCCCCCCCAAATCTTCACCAAACTCCATCAGCAAAGCGACCACCTATTCACCCACACAGGTCACATTGTGCTCGATCCCAAAACCGCCTTGGACACCATGACCCATCTCCACTCCAACAATGGCATACACCTGGGCACCAAAAAGCAACTACAGGTGTTTCGGGACGTTTACTGGACCCCGACCCCCTCCAACCTGTCCCAACAAGAGGTCCAAGCCTGCCGGGCCTGCGCCCTGTGCAAAGACATTACTCGCACTTTCCACCCTACAGGAAAAAATTACAGCACACAAGCCCTGGCAACTACTAGCTGTGGAAGTAGTAGGCCCCATACCCCCCAAAGCCGGCTACCGATACATAATCACGTTCGTGGATACCTACTCTAGATTCCTCATCGCTTGCCTGGCCAAAGAACACCACGCCATGGCAGTAGCAGAAGCCCTCGTCTGCCACGTCTTCCCATATTTCGGGATTCCCCAGGCGCTGCATTCTGACAATGCGCCAGAGTTCACCAGTAAGGTGTGGAAAGAACTTGCCACCATATTCAGATACCAGATCTCCCACTCCTCCCCTTACTGGCCACAGGGAAACGGAATATGCAAGAGAAGTCATCGCACCCTCCTCAATCAAGTGCGAACTCGCATAGAAGAAACGAAAAATGAAGACTGGCCCGCCTACGTGAAGATCATACAGTGGGGAGTGAATTCTTGCCCCCGAGACGGCGGTATATCCCCCCACGAACGTGTCTTTGGAGAGGCCTCTCTCCTCCTCCCCCTACGACGTCACCTCAAGCCCCCTACCACGTCCCCGACATCCGACCCCCTACACCATCTCAAGTGAGGACTACATCACCTCTAGAAACAACAGGACCTACAGCCAGACACCCTTCCCTCTAACCCCTACAAACCGGGAGATCTAGTAGTAGTGGCTCAACTTCCCACCCCAAACAAGCTAGCCCCTCATTTCACGGGGCCATACACAGCCAGCCACATTCCCAACCCCTACCAAGTTACCATAAAATATCATGACACCCACCGCACCTACCACAACAGACACATGCAACCCTACGCAGCTGGCACACCTCCCTCTGCCTCACCACCTGTACTCACCAGCCCCTCCACCTCGCTATCCCCCACAACCCCTAGCTCTCCCTCTGACTCATACACTCTATACCTCACGCCTTCTTCCTCTTCTGCGCCCTCCCCTGCCTCCTCCTCCCCCTCTGCAACCTCACCTCATTCCTCCCACCCCCTCTGCACTTGCCTCCGCCACCCCTGATGCCACCTCACCTCATCACCACCAAGCAAGTCACCCGCCACCCTCAGCCACACCAGCATGCCATGCACACCCCGCACCTGCCAGCCAGCCACTCAGCGCACACCCGACACCTGCCAAGCAGCAACTCTGCACACCCGTACCATCCCCGTCCACCCATGCTGCTTCACCACCTACAGCATGCATGCCGCCACCACCAGTCCCCACACTCACAACCATTGTCACCAGATCAGGTCGAGTCTCCCACCCTCCTCTCCGATACACCAACACCCCTTCACCCTCATCACCAACACCACCAAACACAGCCCCCGTGACATAACTCATACACCAAGCCCTCTGGTATAGTCCACCAAACCCACTCCCAAGGGACAGCTGTGACTCCTCCCCTCTCCAGCAGCATAAAACCACAGCCTCCCCGCCGGTAGCAAGCATTCAGCCGGAGCCCACCACCACCACACCAATAGCCATGAAAATTCGCTGCATTATTTGGGCTCCCGCCCAAGGAAAAGAATGATGTGTCAGGGAAACCCTCTGCCTACAGTGCCTCCTTCAGGAATCTACCCAGCCCTCCACGCTGTTTGTTACATATTCTCACCACCAAGACCCCGACGCAGTCACCCCCCAACTGGACTTCGCTCCTCCACCACCTCAAACCACGACACTGGACCAACACCACCCATAAATATCACCTCCAAGCATGGGGAGGTGATTTCTCCCCCATTGATGGTGGTGAAATGTATGCCACCAAAATGCCCCACCTGGACATGACAACGACCCTAGGGAGAGACAACCTAGGGGTGAATGCAGTGAGTGCGGGCTCAGCACGAGAAGGGCCCACCTGTACCTATCCCCTACGCCGCTCTTGCGCTCAGGTGCCTCACCACCAAGGTATCAGTCACAGCGCACTATACCTCAGCCGGACTAACTCTCGCCAGGTTCAGGGTGGGGCTATTCACGTAGCCCCAGATAGCTGGCAGGAGATGGCCACCAGCCACTCAGTCGCTGCTTCCCTCCCTCACTCACACCAGGCAACGGCCACCAGCTGTGCACAGGGAGAGACTGCCACCAGCCGCTCTCAAAGCAACCCTCCAGGGAAAAGAGAATTGGTGACGGCCACCAGCCATGCCCCTGCAACACACCCAGGAAAAAGGTCACCGGTGAAGGCCATTAGACGCATCTGCACCCCCGTGATGGCCTCCAGTCGCACTCGGGGCACGGCTCTCAGGTGATGGCCACTAGCTGCATTGCACCCACAGCAAGCCAGGGGCACGTACCCTCAGTGACGGCCTCCTGATGCACGAGGGAGGAGACGGGCACTAGCCGCTCCGCCTTCTGCACCCTAGGGGACCTAGCAACGGCCACCAGCCACGCCGGGGAGGGAATGGCTACATGCCGCCCCTCGCCCTCTACCCCAGTGCCTTTCCCGTCTGAGGATTTCCTCTGCTTGCCAAACTCTGGTTGTGGCTGCTCAGGTATCCTCTCCCCTTCCCTGCACAGGAGCACTCTACCGGAGGAGCGGCAGTTGGAGCAGATTTGGAGAGGCCCCCTGAGACTCGGGGTCCACCCCCTACAACCAGGCCCCCGGCAGACTTTGACCCTGACAGATTCTTCTGAGACGGGACGCCCCAGTAAACCCCTGATGGAGGCCCAGCCAAGGAGAGACTGCAGTCCCCAGTCCCACAGAGACGTCCCCAAGACCCCAGGGTGTAACCTCTCCTTCCCAGCCCAATGACGCCCCGCCCGTCAGAGTGGGCACTGACAGGTGCGCCTTCTCTCCCTGCTCAGGCCCAGCCCTTAGGCCCCAACCCTCGGGTCCCCTAGAGATGGGCACCCCTACCACGCTGCCCTCAGACCCTCCCAGATGATCCAGCAGTGCCAGGCCTCCTGACGAAGGCCCTCCCAGATGACCCAGCAGAGATCAGCCTCCTGACGAGGCCCCAGATGATCCAGCAGTAGCCGGCCTCCTGATGAGGCCCCTAGATGACCCAGTAGCTGTCCGGCCTCCCAACGATGACCCCGGATGCCCTCAAGGCAGCCAGTTCCCCTCCTGACGAAGGCCGCATCATGGGCCACCTCCCTACAACTGGGCCCTCCTCAGAAGCAGCACCGGCCACGTTACCTGCCCCAGAGTCCTCCGGCCCTGTCCATTGTATTAATTTATTTCTTGTGTAAAGTGTGTCACTGTCAGTACTGTGTCATTGTAAGAATTAAGGTAATATATGTGTAAGGTTTGATGCTGAGTGTTTTTATGCCCTATTCCTCTTAGTTGCTCTAAGTATATATACCCAGCCCGGTCTAGAAAGGAAACCCCGCACCAAGTGCCGTGTTTAAGGAACGAGGAGTCAGTCCTAAAACACGCCGCACAACAGTAATAAACAAGCATGTTGTTAAACATCTTGAATCCAGCAACTTAACTAGTGACGTACTGTACTGTATAGTTTTCCCCACGAAAGATCCAATGTTCTATCTATCTATCTATCTATTGCCAGATGCCTCAATCCCGAACGGGGTGGCCACAAACAAATCGCCTCCATGTCCCTCTGTCCCCTGCCATTTCACTACCACGCTCCCAACTCACACCCCCCTCTCTCATATACATCTCCACTCCATCCCTCCATCTCATCCTCGGCCTCCCCCTCCCTCTTGCCCCCTCCACCTCACTCACATACACTCTCCTCGTCAATCTTTCACTCTCCATCCTCTCTACATGCCCAAACCACCTTAACGTGTTTCTCCTAACGCTTCCCATCACGTCCTCAACCATACCACAACGCTCCTTCACTTCCTCATTTGTTAGTCTGTCTCTCCATGTGACTCCACATGCTCCTCTCAAATAACTCATTTCCACTGCTCTCACTCTTGACTTTTGTCCTTCCAACAGGGTCCAAGATTCACTTCCATATGTCAGAGTTGGTATCACAATACTGTTATGTAACAACTTTTTCACTTCCATGCTCACCTCCCTGTTTCTTATCACTGCTTTCAACGAACCAGCAACCTTCCTTCCCTGCTGTACCCTTTCGAGCACTTCACCCTCCAGACTACCATCCTTACTCATCACACTGCCCAAGTACTTAAATTCACTCACATTCTCCATTTCCTTCCCATCCAATCTCACTGTACACTCACTGGCTTCACTTCTCTCGAAGACCATCACTTTACTCTTCCCCACATTCACCTTTAGATTCCGTTTCTTACACACTCTCCCAAACTCATCTACCAAGCCTTGCAGCTCCCCTTCGTCTTCACTCAACAACACAGTATCATCTGCAAACAACAGTACAGG
>JAGKTI010000490.1:65442-95933 GCA_018397915.1 Birgus latro
CCCCCACCTTCCTCCCCCCCCACCGCAATACGGTGCACATCGCCAACCTCCCCACCACCCCTGTTACCCTACCAAAGGGGCTAGTCGTGGGAGAAATGGAGGAGGCTGAGCCCTGCACACCCCCTTGCACCCCCGCCCCCCTCCTCCCTACCCCTGAGCTCTCTCCCCACCAAACGGACAGTCTATGCCACCTGCTCTTGGACTTTCAGGACCTGTTCGCATCAGGACAAACTGATATAGGCCACACCACTGTCCTGACTCACGAGATCCACACTGAAGGACCACCAGTTCATCAACCATCTTGAAAAAAAAAAAAAACACCAGCGAGCTGAGGAGGACCGGCAGGTCCAGGAAATGTTAGATGCCAGCGTCATCTCAGCCTGCACCCGCCCGTGGTCCTCTTCCGTCGTGCTAGTGAAAAAGAAAGACGGGTCAGTGCAATTCTGTGTGAACTACAGATACCTAAATGACATTACCGCCAAAGACGCCACACCCCTGCCGCGTATTGACGACTCCCTTGACTCCCTGTACGGTGCATCATGGTTTTCCACCTTAGACCTCCAGTCAGGGTACTGGCAGGTTCCAGTACGCCCCACCGACAGAGAGAAACTCCATCAGCAACGGGAGACATTACGGGTTCAACGTCCTGTCTTACGGACTCTGCAATGCCCCTGCCACCTTCTCGCGTCTTATGGAGTCCATCCTTAGTGGCCTCACGTGGGAGACTTGCCTGACCTACCTGTATGACGTCATCATTTTTAGCAGGACCTAGGCCGACCACCTTCACCGCCTCAAGCAAGTCTTCCAACGGATCAGGCAAGCTGGCTTAAAACTTAAACCATCCAAGTGCGTCCTGGTGACATGCTCCGTCGCCTTCCTGGGACACATTATTTCCCAGGAAGGGATTGCCCCCGACTCGGACAAGCTCTGCGCCATCACGGACCTCCCACTACCAAAGGACGTAATGGAAGTTCAAGCTTTCCTGGGACTAACCTCCTATTACCGGAGGTTCGTAAAGGGCTTCTCCAACATCACTAAGCCCCTCCACAACCTGACTAAGAAGGGAGAGCCTTTTACACGGGCAGAGGACAGAGTCACCGCCTTTAGTGCCTTGAAGCACAAACTTATCACAGCCCCCGTTGTTGCCTTCCCCAATTACAACCTGCTGTTTCGCCTAAACACAGACGTGTCAATCATTGCAATCGTCGCCGTCCTAGCACAAGTATAAGAAGGATGGGAGCACATTATTGCATGTGTCAGCAGGACCCTCCACCAGGCTGAAAAGAACTACGCTGCCACCAAGCGCGAGTGCCTCGGAATAATCTGGGCCCTAGAGCACTTCCGGGCCTACCTGTCGGGCACTAAGGTCACCATCATCACCGACCATCATTCACTCCAATGGCTCCGACAATCAAACATCCAAAATGCACAACTCATCAGATGGAGGGAGACCCTAGAAGATTTCCACTACGAGATCTCCTATCGCCCCAGGAAGCTCCGCACGAATGCTGACAGCCTATTTTTTTTTTTTTTTTTTTGACAGCCTATCCCGGCTCCCTATACAAACCATCCACTCTGCGTCCGAACTGGTCCAACAATGGTGAAATAGTAATTGACCAGACTGGATACCAGCCCACATCATTTCTAAACTCACCCAACATGGCGATCACCTCTTCACACAAATGGGCCACATCATACTCGACCCCGAGACCACCCTGGACACCTTGACCCATCTTCATTCTAACAACGGGATCCACCTGGGCACAGAAAAATTACTGCAGGTGTTTTGAGACATCTATTGGACTGCAAGCCCCTCCAACTTGGCTCAACAAGTGGTCCAAGCCTGCCAGGCCTGTGCTCTCGGGAAGGACGTCACCTGCACCTCCGGTCCCGCCGGCAGAATCATGGCTCACAAGCCCTGGCAACTCCTAGCCGTGTATGTAGGAGGCTCCTTACCACCAAAAGCTGGCTACCGTTATATAATCACGTTCGTAGACAGCTACTCCAAGTTCCTTATCGCCTGTCCAGCTAAGGAACACCATGCTGTGGCAGTAGCTGAAGCCCTCGTCCACCACGTCTTCCCCTATTTCGGTATCCCGCAGGCACTACATTTGGACAACGCGCCCGAATTCATTGGAAAAGAATGGCAAGAACTTGCTACCCTTTTTGGATACCAAATTACCCACTCCTTTCCCTACTGGCCCCAAGGTAACGGCATATGTGAAAGGAGCCATCGCACCCTCTTAAATCAGGTGTGCACCCGAATAGAGGAGACCCAAGGTGAAGACTGGCCCGCTCACGTAAAGATCGTGCAGTGGGGACTAAACACCTGTCCTAGAGACGACGGCATCTACCCCCACAAGTGTGCTTTCGGAGAAGCCCCGCTCCTCCTCCCTCTCAGACATCACCTCAAACCACCAACCCAGCCCCCACTGTCCGACCCCCTTCACCACCTAAAAAGCAGATTACACCACCTGCAAAAACACCAAGACCTCAAGCCGGACATCACACCCACCAACCCCTAAAAGCCCGGAGATATGGTTATGGTGGCCTGACTACCAACCCTGCACAAACTGGCCCCTTGATTCACAGACCCCTACACCATTACCCACATCCCCAACCGATACCAAGTCACCATTGACTATAACACCTCATGCACATACCGTAATAGACACGTCAGACCGTACACGGTGAACAAACCCCCGCCCGTTCTGCTATCTACGTCCCCCAGCCCCACAGCTGCATCTTCCCTCTCCACCCCCACCTCTCCCTCCAATTCCTGTTCCCTATACTTTACCCCCTGCCCCTCCTCTGCCTCATCTCCCATCCCCTCCTCCTCACCTCCCGCCTCCTCGCCCCACTCGCTCCCTCCTACCTCCACCTCCCCCGCCACCAACACCGAATCACCTCACTTGCACGCATATGCTACCACACGGCATGCCGCATTCCACGAACCTTAATCCGCCACCCCTCCTCATACCGCCATGTCCTAAGCATCTCGCTCCTCCTGCACAGCCCATACCATCCCCTCCTCGCATCATTCCACCGTCTAGACCCCCCCCACCCCCGCCACCCCACGACCCGTGCCATCTCCCCCTCCATGCCGCATTCCACTGTCTAGGCCCCCCCATCCCCGCCACCCCACCACCCGCGCCATTTCCCCCAGCCCCACCACCAACCACCAACCCCCGCTCCACATCCCACACCCCACCACATCCCTCTCCACCCACACCCAAACTCACTACCTCCACCACCCGATCTGGGCGAGTCTCACGCCCACCACAGTGATATACTGCCACCCCCTCCCCATCGCCACCCACCACCAAACACCAACCAAGTGACGTATCGTATTCACCAAGCCATGCTAACAGAGCCATCCGCACTCCCAAGGGACATCACCACTGCCAACAACCGGCACAAAACGCCAGCCCTCCAGGTGGTGGCGAGCATTCAGCCCCAGCCCACCATCAATGCCACACCATCTCCGGCTATGAAGATCAGCCGTGTCACCTTGGCCCCCATCACGGGCAAGAAAAAACGCGTTCGGGAAACACTCCACCTACGGCGCCTCCTACAGGAACCACCAACCAGATCCCTTCACCACCCACTGGACCTCCCTCCTGCAACACCTCACACCACAACACCAGTCCACCACCACCCACACCTACCACCTCCAGGCATGGGGACGTAACTTTTTCACCACCGACGGTGGTGAAATGCAGAGCCTCGACACACGGCAAAATATTGAAGCTCCCTATCAACCTTACCTGGGCAAGACACCCACCCCAGGAGGAGATACCCAGGGAGCGGAAATGAGCGGCGTGGGTTCCATACCAGACGGGCACACCTGCGTCTCTTCAGCGCGCCCCTCTCGTGGTCAGGTAACCCGCCACCTAGGTTACAGTCATGGTGAATTACACCTCCACTGGACCAAACTTCGCCAGGTTCAGGGTGAGGCTACTCCTTTAGCCCCAGACACCACCCTGGAGTCAGCCACCAGCCACCCACTTCCTGCTTCTCTCCCTCAGCCATTCCGGGTGATGGCCACCTTGCCGCATGTGGGGAGGAGACGGCCACCTTGCCGCCCCCGCTATAACTCCACTAAAAGAGGACAAGTAATGGCCACCTTGCCGCACTGACTCACACCAGGTGACGGCCACCTTGCCGCACATGGGGAGGAGACGGACAGCAACTGCCCTCGCTCTAACTCCAAAAAGGAAGGTATAGTGACGGCCACCTTGCCGCACATGGGGAGGAGACGGACACCAACTGCCCTCGCTCTAACTCCAAAAAAGGAGGTATAGTGATGGCCACCTTGCCGCATTCGCTCACACTGGGTGACGGCCACCTTGCCGCACACGGGGAGGAGATGGACATCAGCAGCCCTCGCGCTAACTCCACAAAAGGAGGTATAGTGATGGCCACCTTGCCGCACTCACTCAAACCGGGTGACGGCCACCTTGCCACACTCACTCACACCGGGTGACGGCCACCTTGCCGCACTCACTCACACCGGGTGACGGCCACCTTGCCGCACACGTGGAGGAGACGGACACTAACTGCCCTCACTCTAACACCACAAAAGGAGGAATGGTGACGGCCACCTTGCCACACCTACGAGACGGCCACCTTCCCGCACCTAGGAGACGGCCATCTTCCCGCACCTAGGAGACGGCCACCTTCCTGCACCTAGGAGACGGCCACCTTCCCGCACCTAGTAGACAGCCACCTTCCCACTCCACTAAAGGACCGAAAAGAAAGGGTCATGGCAAGTGCCCTCTCCCTCTCTCCCCACAGCGGCATCCTCCCCCTCAACCAGCAGTTTTAGGAGGCCTGGCAAGGACCCCTGACGTCCGGAGTCTTAGCCCTGTCCCTCGACCCCCGGCAGCCCCAGCCCCTGCTGGACTCTGCCACCCTGAGCTGCCCCAGGACCAGCCGAGGCGTCTCCAGGACCCCGGGGCGAGACCTCCCTAGCCCCACGCGACAGCCTCTTCGCCAGCAGGGTAAGAGCAGGCAAGTGCACCTACTCTCCCTGTTCGGGCCCTGCCCCTAGGCCCGAGCCCCATACTCTAGCGGAAGGGCACACCCCCTACCACAGCCCTCTCACCACTCCCGGACGAGACGATGACAGGTCGGCCTCCTGACGCAGGCCCCAGAAGCCCGACGACCCTAGGGCCACCCGATGCAGGATGCTGACCTGGGCCCTCCACTACTACTGGGCCTCATACTGCACCAAGCCCCAGTCACACCCTCCTGTCGCCAAGTCCTCCACCCCTGTCTATCTGTGTGTGACATTATTTCCTTGTAAAGTGTGTCATACATATTGTAACAGTATTGTAATTTGTGGTAATATGTGTGTAAGGTTGTTGCCCTGAGTTTTATGCCCTGTTCCCACTGAATACCCTAAAAGAGCCCAACTCAGTCTAGAAAGAGAACCTCGCTCCAGGCTCCATGTCCAAGGGACGAGAAGTTGCGCCCTTAAACACGCAGCGTATCAGCTTTAAAATATGAAAATATCATATTTTGTTAGTGGTAGGTGGTGGCAACCATCATCCACTCCCTTGATGTAGTGCTGCCTACTACTTCCTTAGCCTTTATCATTTTTTTTCTGTGCCAGCCCTCCTCTCTTCCTATTTCTGCCATCTTTCCTGTCACTTCTTATTGCTTTTTTTTTTTCCTTTACAGGTGACTTTACGTTGAGTGACAAGCCAAATGGTTTCCTGTAAGCTAAGAAACCATTTACAATGCTAGGTGGTAACCATATAACCAAACCATTCGTGCTCCCTACGTGTCAACAAGTGGGTTGGTGGAGGGTTAGTGCCCCTCCCTGTAAAACAAATAACTCAGAAATGGCCACCCCTTACAGGATTATGGCGTCTGGCAATAGATAGATCTTATTTTGTGTGCTACATATGGTCATTATTGAGACTAAAACTTGCTAAAATTATACTGTGTTACGCAACAAATTATTTTCAGCGGCATTTAGAAAAACTAAGAGGCAAAAGGGATATTGCCACTACTTAGAAGGAACTGGTGGGGTGAAGCAAGATTGTGGCTATGAAACTTCATGTATGAAAAATATCTTCATGTGAGTGTTACAATGGCCTTCATCGAGTCTAAACCTTACTAAAATTGTACTGTGTTATGCAGTATTTATAGTGGCATTTGAGAAAAGTTAAGAGGCAAATTGGTTAATGCCCAGAGTTAGAAGGAAATGGTGGTATGAAGAAGGATTGTGGCCATAACGCTTTTTGTTATGCTACGTATTTGAGGGTCGACTGCTCACCCACACATATGCAAGAGGTGATGTGTTTACCTGTTGCGTCTGTGAGGGTCGACTGCTCGTCCCTTCAAACACGCAGACTTACAGCGGGTTCTTTTTCAAGACCGGGTCAGCATTTCTAGGGAAAGGACTGGACACAAAAACAAGGCAGTAAACTCTTATACATATGTATTGTAAATATCTTCCCAGAGACAAATAGAACACTAAATACAATAGGCTAGATTCTGGGTTGGCCGGAGATGGGTTAGCACAAGGTTTTGCTGAATCACAATCTGTCTCTTTACTGGCTTAGGGAAAGTATGATAGTATAAACCCAGTAATTATGGCACTTCCATTACACTGGTATCTCGGACACAGAAAATACACTTATTACAATTTACCACAATCGTATAGCACTGGACGGCAATGATTCACTGGTTAAACTACATTATACATGATAGACACAGATAATTGGTGTGCCTTTACACTGGGGAGGGAGAGGAGTGACAGACAAGGGGCGGCACGATCACTGTAATATGGTTTTCCTTTTTTTTTTTTTAAGCACTGTGTGGGTCAATTCACTAGGGGAGGGAAAGTGACATAACACAACTAGGGCGCACTGTGCTCCGTTTGTAATACACCTGGACGGAGATCACTAGACGGCTCGTCCAGTCTTATACACTGGGGTTTTCTGGTCATTTTCACTGAGATAATACACTGAGAGAAATCACTCACGTTACATGTACGGCCGAATATATTCATTGGTCTAAGAGGCGCACACTGTTTGAGTCCTTTCTTTCACTTGTGGGCTGAGTAATGGTCCCTCCGTCTGGAGGGTGAGGAGAGGCTCGTCCTTCAAGGAGTCCCACACAGAGGTGCAGGGTTAAGGGCTGGGGCCGAAGAGAGCCAACAGGCAGGCCTAGAACTGGCTCCAGGGAGTGCCAGGTGAGGCCCCACTGACAGGTAAATTACGCCCTGGAGTTCTAGGCGGGCCCCGAGGTGTCTGGGGACCCAGGGTACTGGAACCCGGGGTGGCTGGACTGTGGCAACTGCTGGAGGGCGGCAGTGCCGTCAGGGCCGCCTCACGGGAAGCTCGGGCTGGGGGAGTCACCAACAGGGCCTGGCACCGGCTGCTCTGCCCACAGAAATTCTGCCTCTACTGCTGCTGCTGCTGCTGCTGCCCGCGTAGGCGGGGTTGAAGGGAACCAAGGCCTTGGGTAAGGCCTTGCCACGGTTCCGGGAAAGGTTCTGCCCCAGTCTCGCCTCCTGCAGGGGAGGGAGTGCGTCCCGGCCATAGGAAACAGGGTGGGCCAGGCAAGGGGTTTCCCTGTCAGGAGCTATCCTAGGAGCAGAGGGTGAGGAGTGGACTGTGGCCAACTCTGCCTCCCCCGTGCAACTAGTGGCCTGCACGGCGGTTCCTCTGTCCTGTCGGAACCCAGAGAAAATGAGAGTCAAGGCTCACTCTACCCTGTCTCCATGAAGGGCTTCCCCATCAGGAGCTATCCTGGGAGCAGAGGGTGAGAAGTGGACTGTGGCCAGCTCTACCTCCCCTGTGCGACCAGTGGCCGGCACAGCGGTTACTCTGTCCCATTGGACCCCAGAGAAAAAGCGAGTCACAGCTCACTCTACCCTGTCTCCATGAGGGGAAGGAGAATCTCCTGTAGGGGAGTAGCGGATGATGGCCTGCTCTGCCTCGTGCCCAACGTGGCTAGAGGCCGACGTCGCGGTCCTACAGGAGACAGCAGTGACGGTATGACAATTGGCTGGTACCATAGGGCTGCGGGAAAAAGTAGCAGAGGGACGGATGTTGGCCTGTCCTACCTCGTACCCAGCATGGCTAGTGGCTGGTGCTGCGGCGCTACTCTGGGGGGATCAACTGCAGGTCACGGATGGCTTCTGGCCAGTCCCACCCGACCAATACAACTTACGGCCTGTATCGTGACCCTGCAGCGGGGTGGCAGCTGGGGAATGGACTGTGGCCGGTTCTGCCCCTTTCCCGGTACAGACAATGGCTGATACCGTGGCATTGCGTGGAGTTGCCAAGACAACTCCACCCCTTACCTGGCGAGTGGAATTTCGGCTGGAGACTAGGCGCTGTCGACTGTTACCTTCTCGGGACGTTGGCTGGGAGCAAGAGGGGCGCCTGGGAGGGATACAGGAGAGCTGTTCCTGCTCCGAGCCGCTCGGCGTAGGCGGAGAACCCTTGGTAGTCCTTTGGGGGCTAGTGGTGTCGGCGTCATCTGCAGCGGTGTCGGTGTCGTCTGCAGCCCTTACCCTTAACTCCTGTATTTCACTTTTCATGAATGAAAATATCTTAGCAGGGAGAAGTCCATATGTCGCTTTTTCGGAATGATTTGGGCCCCAATTAGTCCGTTCTAGTGAGCTTTTACTGTATACAAGTACACTGGAAATGTCAGGTGATCACTGGGTTGAGGGACAAGTCACTACAAAATCTAGATGTCA
This sequence comes from Birgus latro, assembly GCA_018397915.1. Lineage (NCBI taxonomy): Eukaryota > Metazoa > Arthropoda > Malacostraca > Decapoda > Coenobitidae > Birgus > Birgus latro. Next base: position 74,168 of record JAGKTI010000490.1, read on the forward strand.
CTTTACAGACTGCGGGGAATCTCTGGTATTATCGTTATTGTATACAAATTACAGACACAGCACTAGTACACAAGGGCTGTATAATTACATTGACTTTTATACACAACAATAATGTAGCACAGAGTTTCGATATTACATAGCAAATACACTTTGTTAATACACCACCCTCGTCACTGCTTAAGACTACACTCGAGAGGAAGATATTGACTTTGATATTACAAGTAAGATAATTTAGTATTGTACATTTAGGTTAATCATTACCATCGAACTGCACACCTATGACAGGCACATGGTCTGGTGTTCTGACTGCACTTTTGGAACTAGGTTTTAGTACTCTAAATAGTAACATATGGCTGAATGTATTAATATTCAAGGGAGCAGTGATTTATATGACACTGACATACAGATGTATATATACAAACACATACATATGCACTTGGTATGTCCAGTTCTACAATGTACACTCGGTAAGAGTCACAATATCACTGTGGCCACTTACCCTGAGTTAGATACTGTGTTCGTGTCACAAATACGAGATCACTACTACCAACTCACATGCGGCAGTCTATCACACTCACAACACTTCACTGTTCTCCTGTTAGGAGATACTGGATGAGCTTGTGCGACTATGATTTCTGAGCTTCTCTGGCTGATGGTTTGACAGGAGGCTCACCTCTCCTGGAGCCCCGAGGGGGTGTGTGGGGCTCGGGACTGGGGCCGAATAGAGAGAGGAGGCGGGCCTGATGGCCCCGGCTCTTAGGAGTGCTGGGCGGGTCTCCCGCATCAGGCAGGTCTCGCCCTTGGGTCCTGGGTGTGCCCTGGGGTGTCTGGGGGTCAGAGTCCCTAACACCTGGAGTCGCCGTTGGAGGGGAGCTGCGACAACTTCTGGGAGGGGGAGTCGCTGTCAAGGTGGTGTCGCGGCAACCTCGGGTAGTAGGGGTCACCGTCAGGATACTTCTGCGGCAACCCTTCTGCTGTGACCTCTGTCGGGGCGGCTGCCCTGGAGGGGCAGGCTGGAGGGCAAGAACTCCGAGACTCCAGATAGGACCTCGCCAGTAGTACTCCAGTAGAAGGTCTCCCCAGTGCTTGCCTCGGAGGGTGGAGGGAGCATTTCCCGTCTGGCCACAGGAAGGTAGGTGGGCCAGGCAAGGGGCCTCCTCAACAGGAGACTCCCTGGAGACAGAGGGTGAGGAGCGGACATTGGCCTACTCTACCTCCCACGTGCGGACGGTGGCCAATGCAGTGGTTCCTCCGCCCTGGTGGACTACAAGGAAAACACGAGTGGGAGCTTGCGCTACCCTGCCTCCGGAAGGGGAAAGGGGGCCTCCTGTAGGGGAGGAGTAGACTGGTGCCGACTCTGCCTCGATCCTAAAATGGACGGTGGCCTGTGTCGTGGTCCTACAGGAGGAGATAGTGGAGGGGCAGACGGTGGCCTGCCCAGCCTCGTTCCTGACACGGACAGTGGCCTGTGTCGCGGTGCTGCCCTTGGGGGAGACTGCATAAGAGGAGCAGATGGTGGCTGGCTCTGTCTCAACCCCACATGGACAGTGGCCTCTGTCGCAGCCCTGCAGGGGGATGGCACCTGAGAAGTGGACGGTGGCCTGCTCAGGCTCTGACCTGACATGGACGGTGGCCTGTGTCACGGCGTTGCTCGGGATTGAACTACCAATCCCGCCCTTAACCTGGTGAGGATGGCTTTCGCCGAGACCTAGGTGGCTGTTACTGCCTACCTGGCGTGGCGTCGGTTGGGAACGAGAGGGGCACCAGGGACTCGGACAGGTAGGTCGGTTCTGCCTGGAACTGCTCAGTGTGGACTGTGCCCCTCTGTTGGTCCTTCCTCAACTGGGAGTGTTGCTGTCGTCTGCTGTTTGGTGGAATATCCCGTCGTATCCACCCTCTTCAGGGGGAAAGTCACGTCCCCATGGCTGGAGGTGGTAGGTGTAGTAGTAGTTTTTCCCTAGGCAGTCTAGGCAAACAGCCCTGAGTCCCTGAGGAAGGCCATGGCTGAGACCAGGCTTTCCCACAGAGCTCTCAAGGAGTGTAGGTTGTGTTGCTGGCATAGGTTATTGTGAGCAATGCAGTCTTCCACGATGTGCTTAATAGTATGGGGTACTGTGTTACATTCTGGACAGGCATCAGCGACGGAGTCATCCAGCCTCTTCTGATAACTTAAGAGGGCTGGATGATGCCCACATCTCAGCCTGGCCAGGTGGACCCTGTCCTCATGAGGGAGATAGCATTCAGAAGGGTGGATATCAGGAGGCCGTGCATGTAGCTGTGTGTTGTCTTTAAGTGACTGAATGGATCGGAGAGTGATTTGAGTATGAGTATGCTTCTGGAAGCTGGTCTGAGGCGGGCAGGGGGAAAGAGATGATAGTATTTGTGTATGACATCGTGTGCTGGGTGTTGTTTTGATGTTCCTTGATGTGTGTGGATGTGCTGCCATGTAGTGTACTGGATGTTGTGGGTTTGTGGAGGCTACAGCGAGAATTTGGGTGCCTCTCATTTCTAGATGATCCATGACACTGAGGACTTTGGTTTCTTGGTGTAGGTGGTCTGTAGGTGTAGTAGCTGTGCAGCCTGTGATTATTTTTAGGGCCTTGTTTTGTATGATCTGAAGAGTGTTACAGTGTGTTTTAGTGAGGTTAGCAGCCCAAGCAGGGCTTGCATAATTCATCACTGAACGTATACATTGTTTGTATACTGTGGTGGTGGTTTCTTTGTTGTGTCCAAATGTTGTATGGGCAAGTGACATCAAGGCATTGAGTCTAGATGTTAATTTATTTTTGATGTTTGTGATGTGTTGTTTAAATGACATTGATGTTTTGTATGTTACACCAAGGATTTTGTGTGTATGTGTGTGTGTGTTGTCTATGGTGAGGTGTGAAATGTGACTGTGTTCGCTGTCCAGTTTGTGAGAAGGGTCACTGTAGAAATTTTGGCGGGGGCTATTTTGTGTCTGTTTGTGGTGAACCATTCGTGTAGTGTGTTGAGGTAAGGTTGGAGGATGTGTGCAGCTGTGTTTGCATTTTGGTGTGTTCATGTAAGTGTTATGTCGTCTGCATACGAAGCTCTGTGTATCTGTGGTGTGTGGGGTGTGGGTATGTCATGCATGTATAGGTTAAAGAGTGTAGGGGACAAAACTGATCCTTGGGGGACGCCATTTGTGAAGTTTCTGATGTTCGAGGACTGACCGGCAAAAGTTACATGTGCATATCTGCCTGCTAAGTAGTTTGCCAGCCATCTTTTTGTGTTATTGTGTATGTTTGTGTTGAATATTTTGTTTGTGAGGTCGTGGCGGGGGATGGAATCAAAAGCTTTACTAATGTCTAGTGTGACAAGGAGTGTTCTATGTGGTGGCCTAGCTGAATTCATGCCATCAAAAACTCTCAGTGTGAGGTCTGTAAGGAGAGTGTTTGTGGAATGTAGTGGCCTAAAACCATGTTGTGATGGGGCTGGGGGGTGTGAGATATAACTAGTTGTAGTACCAGTCTTTCAGTGACTTTGGAGGGGGTGCAGAGGAGTGTGATGGGGCGGTGTGAGGAAGGTAACGTGGAGCCTTTGTTGGGTTTGGGGATAGTGATGATAATGCCATGATTCCAGACGTTGGGTATTATGTTGTGTGAGTAGCTGTAGTTTGATATGTTGGTGAGTGTTTGTATGCCTTGTGGTCCAAGGTGTTTAGGGTGTATGTTGCTTATGTTGTCTGGTCCACAGGCAGATGAGTGCTTGATGTTGCTGATGATGTGCTTCGTCTGGTTGTAAGTGAAAGGTGAGAAGTTCGGGTCTGTGGGGAACTGTCTCTTACGGCGGACGATACGTCGGTCGTTACGATGGTGGTTTAGATGGCTGACATGTGAAAACTGATTGATGAGAGTGTTTGCTTGTTGTTTGTTTGAAGGTATGGTGTCTGTTGTTGTGATGGCAGCATGTGATTGTATAGTGTTGCTGTTGGAGAGTGTGATGCTGTTTAGTGTTTTGTAGAGTTTGCTGAATTCTTGTATTTGTTGTACGGTCTCATGTGTATGGGGTGTTTGGGTGTGTCGTAGTGTGTCCCGTTGTCTGATGAGGCCTTGAATTTCTGGTGTGAAGTTCGGGTTGTGTCTTTTTCTGTTGCCCCTAGGGATGTGTCTTTTGTCTGCATTTTGTATAATTATATTGAAAGAGTGCACAGCGGTGTTGATGTTTGTGATGGATGTACTGTTTAATGTTTCATAGTATTGTTCTCTTTCAGTTGTGAAGGCCTCCCAGTTGGCTCTCTTATAATTAGTGTATGTGTGTCTGTGGCCAGCTGGGGTGATTCTGGTTTTGGAAGTGATGATGATCGAGAGGTGATCAGAGCCAAGGGTTCTGACCACTCTCCAGGATGTTGTGGGGGCGAGGTTTGGGGAGCAGAAGGAGATGTCTGGGGATGATGGGAGGAAGAGGGTTTGGTGTGGGATATGGGTATGCTGATTGGGATGACTGATGACTGAGTATGAAAAGATGATCTGTCTGGGTTTGTATTGCCAGCCCTCTGTCTGTGTTGTTGACATACCAGGCCGACACCTTGGCATTGAAATCACCACCCAGGATGATGTTGGGTATGTTAGTGATGTGGTGTATTTGTGGAGAGTAATTGTGTGGTACTGTGGGGAATGATTGGGGGGGAATGTATGTGCTGGCGATTGTTGTGTGTGATTTGTTACCAGTGAGTATTTTAAATGTATTTCTGTCATAGTGTCATGTGGGGGGAGAAGTGACTTTGTGTGTGCACTGGTATCTGAAAAGTTGGCGGATTTGTGTACCAGGGTGATGAGTCCACCGCCACCGCCGTCGGCCCGGTCTTGTTTGATGGAGGTGAAATGATAAAATGTAGGTGTTTTTGTGTTGTGCGTAGTTTTGTTTCTTGTAAGATGGCAATGTGTAGGTTGTGTTGTTTGATGAAGTGTGTGAGTTCTTGTTTTTTTGTGTTTATGCCATGGTTTGGGTTCTTGTTTTTTATGTGTGCGATGTGTGTTGGGTGCTGCAGCACGGAGGGGAGGTGGTGGTGTGTGTGGAGGGGAAGGGGTAGGAGAAGGTTGTGATGGAGGTAAGGGTTGGGGTGGATTAGGTTGGGGTGGGATAGGAGGGGTTAGGGGATTGGATGGTGTGGAAGGATTGGTGGGCTAGGCTGAGGTGTGGGGGAAGTAGGAGTAGGGTTGGTGAGGGGGTTAGTGGGTGGGGGGAAGGAGCATAAGGAGCAGGTCCAGGTGTTTGTGTAGCTTTTTCTGGATGCAAGTGTTGTGCAGGTGTAATGGGTCCAGTTCTTGCAGGAATTGCACTGAACTGAACCCTTTGTCTGTCGGCTCGACGTGATAAGTTTTGAGCATGTTGGACATGTGTATTTGCTGGGGGGTCCTGGATTGCTCTCAATGTCCCCGGCGAGAAGAAGTCGTCGAGAAATGACCGCCGTGGAGTCATTTCTCGTTGTAGGAAAAACGCTGTTGTTGTGTGTGATGTGTGGAGAGATGTACTTGCCTGGGCGACTGAGGGGCCGGGGGGGTGTTGTGGTGGTTTGGCCCCCATGCTGTCCTCCGCTTCTCCTCGACAGCCTCTGGGGGGTAGACCCACGGCGAAGACGCCACCGCTCCAGGTCCAGGTGGTAGGTGTCGGTGAGGGCGGTTTGATGGATGGGCGTGAGGTGGTGGAGGAAGGCCATCCAGTGGAACATGGTCAGGCTGGGTGGTTGGTTGGGGGTATAGGCGACTCTGAGTGTGGAGGTGCTGTAGGAGTTGTGCAGGAGTTGTAGTAGTTAAGGGGTGCCATGGACTCGGTGGTGTCGTCCATGGGGCGAGAGCCAGGTCACGTGCTGTAAGTGCATGGTGACTGGAGTGGTGGCGCTGGGCAGAATGCTTGCCAGGGGTATAGGAGGTCAGCTTTTATGTCCGGGTGGTAGGGGTGCAGGCGTCTTTTCCCTGGGAATTCGGCGGGGAGGAATTTTCCATTTGACTTGGTGTATGGGTAGGGAAATGGGGGTTGTGTTCGGTGTTGGGGTGGGTGGTTTGCTTGTGGAGGGTAAAGCAGTGGATGTGGGCGTGGATGTGTATCGGGCAGGTGGGCGTGAGATGCGCCCGGAGCGAGTTGTGGTGGTGGTTATAATCGGGGTAGGTAGGGAGGGGCAATGAGGCGCGGGAGTGGGGAGAGGCGGAGTTTCTGTTGGTGAGGTGCGGGCGGCAGATAGCGAGAGTGAGGTGGTGCCTTTATTAGAGGGTTGGTGTGGCGATGAGGGGGTTTGGGGTGCACGTGGGCAGGTGGAGGTTGCCTTTGTGCGAGGTGGTGGAGAGATGTGTGGTGTGTGTGCAGTGTCGGATGGATGTGGAGTTGATGTGGGTGATGTAGGTGAGTCAGGGTTAGGCGGCTCGGTTGGCGGAGTGGTAGCACAGTGCGTCATTGGTGGCGGGGTGCACGTGGGTGACAGCGGTCGTGAGGTGCTTGGTGGTGGGGAGGGGGTATCAGAGGAGGGTGGGGAGGTGGAGGGGGAAGAGAAGTATGGGAAGGATTCTGGTGGCGCGTGGTGGTTCATTATTGGGGTAGTGGGGTTGGGTGTGAGAGTTTTAGTTGACGGAGGGGACGTCGCTTTGTATGGGCGCACGAGGCGGTTCCTGTAGGTCCTGGGTGTGTGTTTGTAATCTATTGTCACTTGGTACGAATTTGGAATGCTGGTGACGGTGTAGGGCCTCGTGAAGTGTGGGGAGATTTTGTTGGGGGTGGGGAGTTGGGCTACCACCACCATGTCTCCTGGCTTGTAGGGGTTTGTGGGAGTGAGATCTGGCTGCAGATCTTGATTGTGTTGGAGGTGTTGTAGCCATCTTTTGAGGTGGTATAGGGGATCGGAGGTCGGGGGTTTGGAAAGGGGCTGAAGGTGATGTTGCAGTAGTAACAGGAGCGTTTTTTTGCCAAAAACCCTTTCGTGGGGGGAGATGCCGTCGTCGCGGGGGCAGGTGTTCATCCCCCGCTGGATGATTTTTACGAGGGAGGGCCAATCCTTATCTTTTGTTTCTTGGATTCTTGTCTGTATTTGATGTAGGATGGTTCTGTGGCTCCTTTTCACACTCCATATCCTTGGGGCTAGTAGGGAGAGGAGTATGAAATGTTGTATCACGAGATGGTGGATAGTTCTTCCCATATGCACCTGGTGAATTCTGGGGTGTTGTCTGAGTGGATGGCTTGTGGAATACCAAAGTATGGGAAGACATAGTGGACAAGGGCGTCTGCTATGGCGACTGCGTTGTGTTCCTTGGTAGGGCAAGTGATGAAGAATTTGGAATATATGTCGATGAAGGTGATGATGTACCTGTAGCCGACTTTAGGTGGTAGGGGACCGACAATGTCGACAGGTAGTAATTGCCAAGGCTTGTGGGTGGTTATCTTTCTGGACAGGCCGGCGGCGTGGGTGATGTCTTTCCCCAGGCTGCACGGTCGGCGGGCTTGGGCGACCTGTTTGGCGAGGGCAGCAGTGTTGGGAGCCCAATAAATATCTGAAAATACTGGGTGAGTTTCTTGATGCCTAGGTGGATCCCGTTATCGGAGTGTGGGTGTGTGAGGGTGTCCAGGGCCGAATCGGAATCAAGTACTATGTGGCCGGAGTGGGTGAGCTATTGGTCCCCTTGGCGGTGCAACTTGGTGAATAGATGTGATGGGATCCAGGTGGGACGGTCTTTTGCCTGCCAGCATTGGATCAGGTCGGGCTGGTTGCAGAGGGATTGTATCAGGAGGCGAGATAGGGCATCTGCATTGGTGTGTAATTTCCCTGGTCGGTACATGATTTCATGGTTGGATTCTTCCAGGATTTCTCACCAACGGATGAGCTGGGCATTTTGGGTGGCAGATTGACGGAGCCATTGGAGGTATTGATGGTCAGTTATAATGGTGACCAGTGTACCTGAGAGGTAAGCCCTGAAATGCTCCAGTGCCCAGATAATTCCTATGCATTCTCTCTTTGTGGCAGTGTAGTTCCGTTCTGCCTGGTTGAGGATGCAGCTGGCACAAGCTATGATGTGTTCTCGCCCCTCTTGTACTTGTGCGAGGACGGCGCCAATGGCCACCATGGAGACGTCTGTATATACTCGAAACGGCAGGTCATAGTTGGGGAAAGCGACAACTGGGGCTGAGATGAGCTTGTCCTTTAAGGTGTTGAAGGATGTTACCCGCTCGTCAGTCCAAATGAAAGGTTTGCCCTTTTTAGTGAGATCATGTAGGGGCTTGGCGATGTTTGCAAACCCTTTCACGGAACGCCTATAATACGAAGTAAGCCCAAGAAAGGTGCGGACCTGATGCACGTCTCGTGGTAGGGGTAGGTCTGCGATGGCACGCAGTTTGTCCGGGTCTGGGGAGATGCCTTCTCCAAAGATAATGTGTCCTAGGAAGGCCACGGATCTTGCAGCTAGGACACATTTGAAGAGTTTGAGTTTTAACCCTGCCTGGCGAATACGGGCAAAAACCTGCTTGAGGCGGTGGAGGTGGTCGGCCCAGGTCCGGCTGAACACGATGACATTGTCGAGGTACGCCAGGCAGACTTTCCAGGTGAGGCTGCTGAGGACGGATTCCATTAGGCGAGAGAAGGTGGCAGGTGCGTTGCACAGTCCAAATGGGAGGACATTGAACTGGTAATGTTTGTCATTACTAGTGAAGAAAGCTGTTTTACCCTGGTCTTTAGGGTGTACTGGAACCTGCCAATAGCTGGATTGGAGATCTAAGGTGGAGAACCAGGTGGATCCGTGGAGCGAATCATGAGTCGTCAATCCTGGGAAGGGGGGTGGCATCTTTGGAGGTTACGTCGTTTAAGCAGTGGTAGTCGACACAGAATCGGAGCGTGCTGTCTTTCTTTTTGACGAGTACAACAGGTGAGGACCACAGGCTGGTGGAGGGTGTTATAATGCAGGCATTGAGCATTTCCTGGACCTGCCAGTCTTCTTCCACACGTTGGTTAGGATTTTTCCGGCGAGATGGTTGTCGGATGGGGGGCCCGGTGGTATGAATCTCATGGATGAGGAAGGTGGTGTAGCCTATATCCATGGGTCCCGCCACGAATAAGTCTTGGAAGTCCAGGAGAAGTTGGTGGAGAGTCGCAGTTTGGTGTGGGGAGAGGTGATTGGTTAAGGAGGGAAGGGGGGGATGTGGAGGGGGGTGTCGCACAACGCTCGGCTTTTTCCATGTCGCTGACGACCAACCCCTTTGGTAGGGTAAGTGGAGTGGTGGCTAGATTGGCTACCTTCACTGCCTCGATGTGAGGTGGGAAGAAGGTGGGAGACAGCAGGCAGGACGAGAGGGATCCTGCTGGTAGGTAAGAGTGTGGAAGCCCCAAAAGGTTTGTTAAGAGGGAGCCAAGCCTCATGCTGAGGAGGGATGGTGAGGGTAGAAGTGACAGTGGTGGGGAAAGTGGGGTGGGCGGGCTGGGGAGCGGAGTTTGAGGTCGGCAGTGGGGAGGGGGAGGGGAAAGGGATTTTGCATGTGCAGAGAGGTTGAGGTGGGCCTGAAAGTTGTTGGAAGTGTAGCTGTCTCCGGTAACAGTCATGCTCGTGTGGAGCTTCTGGAGGAGGTCCAGGCCCAAGTAAACATCGTAGGCACGGTAGGAGGAGTCCAATATGATGAATCAGTGTTGAGCCGATACTTGTTGGAGGGTGTTGGCTTTTAGGGCCCGTGTCTCCCCACGGATAGGCAGGGGGCATTCCCCCGTGTCCACGAGGTGGGCTGAAGTGGGGAAGAGGGTGGCCAAAGGCCGATTTATGGCGGGAGTAAAAGTGAGTGTAAAGGCATGATCGGGCAGCTGCCGTGTCCATCAGTAGCCTTGCTTTGACCCCATTCAGCCTCATTTTATCGTAGACTGGGGGGCGGTATTTCTGTGAGGTGGCCCCTGCCACCACGGGAAGGTGTGGGGGCGGGCCTAAAAATCCAGTGAAATCTCATATGCCTCCTCCCTCAGTTCACTGCCTTCTCCTGGGTCAGGATCGGTGTTGTCTGTGGGGGTCGGGGCTGGTGCTGTCCTCATCAACGATGGCTACGTGGTGTCGCCCTTGCATGTTGGACTTCCGTCGCAATGCCTTGAGCTGTTCGCAAATATCGTGCAGGGGACAACAGTTACTGCACACAGAGAACTCCCAAGGGTTGATGGTGATGAGGTTGGGGTTTTCCTTGTGGGTGGGCCGTTTCTTTGTGGGATGAACCCTGGGTATGTGGGAGTAGGTGCAGGGATGGGTCGAGCCGCACCAATGTGTTGTGTGGTGGGACGTGCTGTAAGGAGGCGTTGGATTAACTGGATGTCTTTGTCTAAGTCTCCTGACGGGTCATGTATGGTAAAGGTTCCTTCACCGTGCCCGTGAGTATCCTTAGAAGGGTATTGAATAGATGCTGGTCCTGGGTTTCTGTGTCAGCTCCCGGGTACGCGGCAGTGCCGAGTCGCCTAGCCTGGATAATTGTGTTGTCCAGACTACCGTCAAATGTAAGGGAGTCCAGTTGTGATATGGCCACAACTGCTCGCAGTGAGGGGGTGATGGCCTCCTTTACAATTTTGACGAATCTAGCCCATGTTAGTTCGGGAACTATTTTTGGTGCGATGTTGTTTGCTACCACTTTCCCCAAGTGGGGCAGAGTGACTGCTATCTTTTGTAGGTCATTGTTAAATCCAATGTCCAATATTGGTTTGACTATTTCCAAGTAGGTGGTAATAGCATATCGTTCTGGGCCGAACTTTGGTAGTGGTGCTTGGGGTTTGGCCGCCATTTTCAAAATTCCTTTGTCCTCCTTTCCTACCGACTGGATTGAGAACCACTGCTAGCCACCAGTGTTAAGCTACGTTTTCAAGGCCCAACTGCTTGTCCCTCAGACACGTATGCTTGTGGGAGAATATTATTGTGCCACATCTCCGAGGGCCGACCTCTCATTCCTCGAACACGTAGGCCTAGGATGGGGTTCTTTATCAAGACCGGGTCAGCATGCAAGGGGAAGGACAAGGCACAGAAACTCGGCAGGAACAAAACAAACACACATATATTATCCCAGTTACAGTCCCAGATACAAATTTGATACACAAGTACACTGGAAATAGGTTAGGTGGTCACTGGATCGTGGGACAAGTCACTACAAATCTAGATGTCACTCTACAGACTGTGAGGAATGTAAGGTAGTATTTTTGTTATATTCAAGTTACTGACACAGCACTGATACACAAGGTAAGTATGATTATATCGGCTTTTATACACAACAATATTGTAACACTGAGTGTTGATATTATACCGCAAATACACTTGTTGATATATCACCCTCGTCACTGCTTGAGACGACACTCGAGAGGAGGGCAGTGGCTTTGATATTACAGGCAAGACAATTTAATATTATACATTTAGGGTAATCACTGCAACTGAACTGCACATTTAGGATAGGCACATTGTCTGATGTTCTGGCCGCACTTTGGGACTGAGTTTTAATTTACGTTCACTAGATAATAATATCAGACCGAGTGTATTAATATTCCAGGGGTGGCACTTTTATATTACCAGATGGTTACAAGTATACATATATAGACATACATTTTCACTGTGGCAGGTCCAGTTCAACAACATACATTCTATAAGTATCACAATATCGCTGTGGCCAGTTACCCTGAGTTAGACACTGCATTTGTGTCACAAAAACAAGAACATTCATTCACAATTCGCACTATTCAGTCCAACACACTTATGGCGGGCCCTTTGGTTCCTTCTTCCTTGCATTAAAAAAAAAAAGAAGCTTCTCTGGCTGGTGGTGTGATGGGAGGCTCACCTCTCCTGGAGCCCCGACAGGGAGAATGGTGCTCAGGGCTGGGGCCAAAGAGAGAGAGCAGGCAGGCATGACAGCGCCAGCTCCTTGGAGTGCCGGGTGGGTCTCCCGCATTAGGCAGGTCTCGCCCTGGAGTCCTGGGTATGCCCTGGGGTGTTTTTGGGGCCAAAGTCCCTTGTACCTGGGGTCGCCATCGGAGGGGAACTGTGGCAACTTCCGGAAGGGCGAGTCGCCGTCAGGGTACATTGTGGCAACCTCAGGCAGAGGGAGTCACCGTCAAGATACGTCTGCGGCAACCCTTCTGCTGGAACTTCCGTCGGGAGGGTCGCCCTGGAGGGGTGGGGTGGAGGGCGAGAACTCCAAGACTCAAGATGGGGCCTCGCCAGCAGTCCTCCAGTAGAGGATCTCCTCGAGGCTCACCTCCTGTTGTAGGGGGAGTGTGTCCTGCCCGGCCACAGGAAGAGGGGTGGGCAAGGCAAGGGACCTCCTCGTCAGGAGATGCCCTAGAGACAGAGAGTGAGGAGTGGACGGTGGCCTGCTCTGCCTCCCCCGTGCAGACAGTGGCCTGCACGATGGGTCCTCTGCCCTAGTGGACTACAGGGAAAACACGAGCGGGAGCTCGCTGTACCCTGCCTCCTGAAGGGGAAAGGGGGCCTCCTGTAGGGGTGGAGCAAACGATGGCTGGCCCCGCCTCGAGCCCGACGCGGACGGTGGCCTGCCCTGCCTCGTTCTCGATATGGACGGTGGCCTGTGTCGTGGCGCTGCCCTTGGGGGAGACTGCAGGAGAGGAGCGGACGGTGGCCTGCTCTGTCTCAACCCGACAGTGATGGTGGCCTGTGTTGCGGCCCTGCAAGGGGATGGCAAATGAGGAGCAGGCAGTGGCTGGCTCTGCCTCAAACCTGATCCGGATTGTGGCCTGTATCACGGCATTGCTCGGGACTGACATAACATTCCCGCCCCTAACCTGGCGAGGATGGCTTTCGCCGAAGTCTAGGTGGAGGAGCAGGCAGTGGCTGGCTCTGCCTCAAACCTGATCCGGATTGTGGCCTGTATCACGGCATTGCTTGGGACTGACTTAACATTCCCACCCCTAACCTGGCAAGGATGGCTTTCGCCGAAGTCTAGGTGGCTGTTCCTGCTCACCTGGTGCGGCGTCAGTTGGAAGCGAGAGGGGCACCGCAGACTCGGAACCGCTCGGTGTCAATGGGGTGCTTTCAAAGCTAGCATTCTGCTAGATGGCTCATTGATTTGGACAAACACATTTCCCATGCTGTTTAAAAAGCATATTTTTCTTTGTTAAATATCTACACTGTAGTGTGAAACTGTGAATCATAGTAATGTCATATACAGTAATATGAATAATACAAATGGAAAATGTATACATAACGTACAGTGAACTGTTTGAATTTATCATGAACAGAAATTAAAAATATCATTCATGGCATGTGATGGCAACCCGCCCATTCAGCGATCCTATTGTTGTGTGCTGTTTTTATGGCACGACCTCTCGCTCCGTAAGTACACAGGTTAAAACCTCAGGTTTATCGCTGTGTCTAAAGGCACGACTCCTCGCACCACAAGTCACAGGCACAAGCTTTTGGGGTCCTTTACTACACAACTGGGTTAGAACATATACCAATGGAACAGGGCGAAAACACGGGCAAACCAGCACTACACATATATTAACCAGATGTGAAAAAACAATACAATATGGATTACTACACGTGGCACTTGCAGAGATCATTTACAATAGCTTAGAGTAATATACAAAATAGCAGAGTGGCACACTGAGAATGATGAGTCTGTGGCTCACTACGTGTCCAGGTTTGGGCGACACAATAAGTTCCGGCCTTCTTCTGGCCTTACACACGCCTTTTAGAGGTTTCTTCCTCGTATCACTATAGGGAACACTGAACCTGGACTTGATTACGAATTTACTGAGAGTCACTGGGGAAATCACTGCTGGGTTTACTCATAAAGTAGGAAGCACAAGAACACTGGGGAGGAGAGGGGAAGGGAGCTGTTCACTGAGGGAAGGGGAGTACACAGAAGTCACTGGGGGAGTTGAGTAGATTCGCACAGGGCAGGAAGTGGCGGCAGGAGAGAGCCCTCACGCTCTCTGGAGGTTCAGGTGTCAGCCTGGTGTAGGAAGGAGGCCTACAGGAGGCGATGGAGTCGCCTCACGTCAGGAGGCAGCCTTGGGAGTACTTGGGCCCTCGGGACTAGGGCTGAAGAGGACCAGGAGGCGAGTGGCCCGGCATAGGGCCCAAGCTGTGGTCGGGGTGCGGAGGACGCCAGGTGCCTTGGGGGAGCCCGGGGAGGAGGACGCACCCCTCGTGGGTCGAGGGCTGCGGCCTCGGGGGGAGGAGGCCGTCAGGAGTCATTTGTGGCCTGGGTGCCCCTGCGAGTCCACCAGCGTCGGCCATCAGGAGGGTGACTGGGCAGACCAGATCCCCGCAGCAAGTCCACTACACGCTGGGCCTGTAGGGGAGAGAGAAGGACGTCTCGCTCAGCCACAGGAGGGTTGGGCCGAGCCAGAGACTCGCTTCCCTTCAGGAGTCTCTGGCTTCGTGGAGGAGGGGGAGCTGGAGTTCAGGCCCTCAGCCTGGCACGCCCGACGGGCGCCACCGTAACTCCATGCCAGGAGAGGAGGAGATCCGGCGGATGCTCCTTGAGCCTGGCAAGCCTGACGGGCGTTACCAAGGCACCCTGACGGAGGAGAGGGAGGGGGAGATCAGACGGATGCTCCCTTAGCTGGGCAAATCCAACGGGCATTGCCGAGGTGCCTCTCACTCCGAGGGTGGCAGGAGGGGAAGATCTGGCAGATGCTCTCGGTGAGGCAGGCTCGGTGGGCGCTACCTTGCTCCTGCTGAGGGTCTGGTGCAGCCACGGCATACTCGACAGTGACACCGCAGTGGTAAGTCCGGCGGACAGTACCACGACTCTGCTCCTTGTCCAAGGGCTGGCAGGAAGGATCCAGCGGACGCCCTTGTACTGGTTTGCCCGGCGGGCGCAACCGTGTTTATGCTCCTGAGGGAGGATGGCATATGAGGCAGAACCGACGGTCACTCCCTTGCCAGCAATTCCAGCAGAAGTTGCTGGGCCGCTGCATGGGGATGCTATAGAGCAACTTCCACCCCGAGTCTGATGAGGGCTGGTACGGGCGGAGTAATGCTCCTGGACTGCTACCTTGGGTCTGATCCGGTTGCAGGGAGGAGGAACTTATGGGAGAAGGTGAGGTAAGCTGTTGTGGCCCAGAAGGCTGATTCACCTGTGAGGTGAGTATTTCCTCCCTGTTTTGGTTGTTGTTGTTGTTGTTGTCGGGGTGCATTTTACCACCGTCGCGGAGGTGAAAGTCATGGCCCCGTGGCTGGAGGTGGTAGATGTTGGGTCTAGCCATTCGGTGGATGGGGTCGAGGTGACGGAGGAACCAGTTCCAATGTAGGGTGAGGTTGTGGGGTGCCTGACGGGGGTTGTACACTACTTCTAGTGTTGAATGCTGTTCGGTTGTTTGGAGGAGGGTGAGCATCTGGTTGGTCCCCTTGATGCAGAGCTTTCGGCCTCCATCAGGAGTCCAGAGAACATGGAGGATCTTCATTGCCGGTGTTGGGAAGGGAGGTGTGTGCTCCGCAGTGGATGGCAGGAGGCCCACTTTTATGAGGAAGCATCGTGCTAATATGATTAAGGTGTATGGTGAGAGGGTTGGTGTTTGGTGCATGTGGTGTATGGTGGACAGGTGGTGTGTTAGGTGGTGATGGGGTGTGGCCATACCTGGTAGGTGGGCGTGAGAGACGCCCTAAGCATGTCCTGGTGGTGGTGAGG
The DNA here is from genome assembly GCA_018397915.1 of Birgus latro. Lineage (NCBI taxonomy): Eukaryota > Metazoa > Arthropoda > Malacostraca > Decapoda > Coenobitidae > Birgus > Birgus latro. The sequence goes on from JAGKTI010000490.1 coordinate 89,765, forward strand.
ACCAGTGTCGGAGGTGAGCAAACAGAGGAGGAATGAGGCTGGGTGTGGGCGGTCTGTCTCGGTGGGGTGTGGGCATGTGTGGGTGAGTGGGTTGTGTTGGCCGAGGGGGGTGTGGGTGGTGAGGTTGTTGGGGATGTCTGCGGGGGCGCCGTGTTGGGGCTACGCGGAGGTGGTGTGGACAGGGGAGTGGGTGTTGGAGAGATGGTGGTGTCCTGGGGTGGTGGGCTTGGGGAATGTGGTCTTGATTTCGGGGTGGTGGGTGTTGTAGCAGCCGGTGGGTGGCATGATGGGTGGTTTGGAGGCCACGTGGTGTTGGGCGGCGTGAGGTGAGGTACAGATGTTGTAGGTGGGGTGTCAGGTGCGGGTGACTTTTTTTTTTTATGTGTCCGACTCTGGGCATAGGCTTCACAGCCTGCTATCAAGGCCCAGCAGTCCTCCTACATACCATATACCTCATCATGTCACCACTTCGGCACTAACACCCACCGTCCATGTTGAACACATGCTAGGGCTGTCTCATACAGGACTGGTGTATTGGTATTAGCGGGGGTATTTTTACGACATGTCGGCGGGTCTTCTGGTAGATCAGTAAAGCCTAATTTAATGAAATTAAAATCCTTAAACTGTTCCCTGTCCCAGCGTGGATTTGAACCTGGGTCTGTCGGGACTGCAGCCCACCTCTCTACTGATCGAACCACTGGTTGCGGGGAGGCGTTGGAGTGGGGGGGCTAGGGGAGGGAGTGAGGGCAGCCGAGTTGAGGTAGGAAGGGGTGAGTCATTGTCGTGATTGTGGCGGTGTGGTACACTGACACCGGGTCCGGGGGTGGCGAGAGTAGGCGGTGTGGGAGTGTATGGTTACTGGAAGGTGTGCACGTGGCGATTCCAGTAGGTGCAGGTGGTGTTGTGGTACCGCACCGTGACTTGGTAGGGGTTTGAGATTTTTAGGATAGTGAATGGTCCTTCGTATCTGGGGGAGATCTTGTCAGCAATGGGTGTTTAGCTACCATGAAGGTGTCACCTGTTTTGTAGGGGTTGGTGTGGTGTATGTCTGGTTGCAGATCCTGGGTGTTTTGGAGGTGATGCAGTCTGGATTTGAGGTGATGTAAGGGGTCGGACGTGGGTGGTGTGGCCGGGGGTTGTAGATGGTGTCGGAGTGGAAGGAGGAGGGGCGGCTCATCAAATAGCCTCTCATGTGGTGTGATACCGTCCTCGCGCGGGCAGGTGTTCATGCCCCATTGAATAAGGTTCACATGAGATGGCCAATCCTCATTTTGTGTTTGTTGGATACGGGTACAGACCTGGTTCATTAAGGTGCGGTGGCTCCTTTCGCAGATGCTGTTTCCTTGTGGCCAGTATGGGGAGGAGTGGGAGACGGTGAAACCGAAAGTCTGGGCTAGCTGATTCCATATTTTGCCCGTGAATTATGGTGCACTGTCGGCATGGAGAGCTTGGGGAATGCCAAAATATAGAAACACGTGGCGTAGAAGGACGTCTGCTACCGGGAGCGCGTGATGTTCTTTCGCGGGGCAGGCTATGAGGAATTTGGAATAAATGTCGACGAGGGTGATGATGTATTTGTAGCCCAATTTGGGTGGTTGGGGGCCTACAATGTCGACGGAAAGGAGCTGCCACGGTTTGCTGGCTTGGATGTGTCTGGATGGGCCTGCTGTTCTGGTGGTGTCCTTCCCCAGGGCGCATGCCCGGCATGCTTGCACTACTTGTTTTGCCAGCTGGGAGGGGTTGGATGTCCAGTAGGTGTCATTGAACACCTGTGTGAGTTTTTTGATGCCCAGGTGGATAGTGGTTACCGTTGTTGGCATGCAGGTGTGTCATGACGTCTAGGACTGTGGGTGGATCTATGGCAACGTGTCCAGTGGGGTGTAGAGGTGATCTCCCTGTCATCGTAGTTTGGAGGTGTGTTGGGGAATCCAATCGGGCTTGGTTTTATTTAGCCATTGTTGTAGGAGTGTTGAGGCATCACTGATGGCATTGTTTGGTAGCCTGGAGAGTGTGTTTGCGCTAGTGTGGAGTTTACCGGGTCGGTATGTGATGTCAAGTTAAATTTTTCCAGTGTTTCTCTCCACCTAATGATTTGGGAGTTATTGGTTTCCGACTGGCGTAGCCACTGGAGCAACTGGTGATCTGTGATGATGGTAATGTGGGTTCCGGAAAGGTAGGACCAGAAATGTTCTAACGCCCAGATGATTCCTAAGCATTCTCGTTTTGAGGCTGCATAATTCTTCTCTGCCTGGTTGAGGGTCTATCTGGTGCAGGCAATTATGTGCTTCCATTCGTCTTGTACTTGTGCAAAGACGGCTCCGATTGCTACGAGGGAGACGTCGGTGTATAGATGGAAGGGCAGGGAGTAATTAGGAAATGCGACCACTGGAGCGGTGACTAATTTGTTTTTCAGTGTTTGAAAAAGGCCCAGTCGTTCCGATGTCCATGTGAAAAGTTTGCCTTTTTTTGTGAGGTCGTGGAGGGGTTTGGCAATGTTGGTGAATCCTTTGACAAAACGCCTGTAGTAGGAAGCGAGACCGATGAAGGCTCACACCTCATGTATGTCGCGAGGAATGGGGATATTCGCTGTGGCCCACAGTTTATCTGGGTCTGGTGCAATGCCTTGTTCAGAGATGGTGTGGTCGAGGAAAGAGACGGACCACTGGGCTAGGGTGCATTTGGTAGGCTTGAGTTTAAGTCCGGCTTGTCTTATTCTCAGGAAGACCTTTTTGAGGCATAGTAGGTGGTCGGGCCAGGTTTGACTGAACACGATGACACTGTCGAGGTATGCCAGGCATATCTCCCAGGTGAGTCCGCCTAGTACTGATTCCATAAGGTGGGAGAAGGTTGCTGGGGCGTTGCAGAGGCCAAACGGCAGCAAGTTAAATTCGTAGTGTTTGCCATTGCTTGTGGAGAATGTGGTCTTGCCCCTGTCTTTGGGGTGTACGGGAACTTGCCAATATCCCGACTGGAGGTCGAGGGTGGAGAACCAGGACACCCCATACAGGGAATCGAGGGAGTCGTCTATACGGGGAAGGGGTGTGGCATCTTTGGTGGTGACATCGTTTAACTGTCTGTAGTCAATACAGAAGCGAGTGGTGCCGTCCTTTTTTGTTACTAGGACAACAGGGGAAGACCATGGGCTAGTAGTTGGGGAGACTATATTGGCATTGAGCATGTCCTGGACCTGCCGGTCTTCTTCAGCCCTCTGGTGCGTTTTTTTTTTTGTCTGGATGGTTGGCGTATGGGTGGTACTGTGGTGTGTAGAAATCCAGGAGGAGTTGTTGGAGGGAGAGGGCTTGGTGCCGGTCAAGGTAGTCTGGGATCGGGGGTAGGCTGGGTGAGGTTGGTGGGGTGGGGTCGTGGCATGGTTCTGCCTCCACCATGTCTCCTACGATGAGGCCTTTTGGAAGGGTGAGAGGAGTGTTGGAGATGTTGGCCACTAGTACACTGTGGTGATGTGGGGGGGTAGCAAACTGGGGGAAAGGAGGCAGGCACCATATTCTCCTCCCAGTGGGGTTGGGGAGAAGAGGATGGAGTTTCCGGAAGAGAGATGGAGTTGGACCCATGCTTTGTGTCGGGGGGGAATGATGAGGGCGGAGGCTATGGTGGCAGGTAAGGTGGTGGATGTTGGCTTGGAGAGGGGTGGGGACTCGTGGGTTGGTGGTGGGGGGGGGAAGTTGGTGGGGCATGTGCATGGCAGTTGGGTGTTTGGGCTAGGTGGTTTCCTAAAGTGGAGACGGCATTTATAGCGGTCTATGCTGGTTCAAAGTTTCTGGAGGAGGTCCAAGCCCAGATAACCGTCGTATGCCGTGCAGGTTGAGTCGAATGTTATGAACTTGTGATCAGCGGACGTGTGTTGGTGCGTGGTGGTCCTGAGTGCCTTTGTCTCCCCATGGATGGGCAGGGGCTCGTCCCCCGCATCTACGAGGTGGGCGGTGGTGGGGAGTAGGGGGCCAAAAGCTGAGGCATGATGGGAGTAGAAGTGGTGGTATAGGCATGATCTGTCCGCTCCCGTGTCAACCAGAAGCCTCGCTTGTAACCCATTTAAGGTCATTTTGTCATAGACCGGGGGACAGTACTTGTGTGATGTGGCCCCGGCCACCGTAGGGAGGTGCGAGGGCGGGCCTAAAAATCCAGGTGGGCCGGGGTGAGTTCCTTACTGGGTTCTGGTTCCCCGGAATCGGAGCAGTCTGTTGTGAGGGTGTCTTCGTCCAGGGGTTCCTCAACAATGGAGGAAACTTTGCGCCTTCCTTGGTTATTTTTCTTTCATCGGGATGCTTTTAGCTGCTCACGTATGTCGTGAATGGGGCACCTATTATTGCATGCCGAGAATTCCCATGGATTAATGGATATGAGATTGTTCGTGTCTCTTGTGGTTCGGTGCCTTTTGTTGAGGTGGGCCCGTGGGATGGGAGGTGATGTTGGCTGCATGGTGCGGCTGGGGGCTGGCTGGGGCTTTTGGTGTGGCGGCTTGTTGGTCGGGACCCAGCTGACTGCTCTGATGTGCTGGGGATTGGGGTGGGCGGCGAGGAGGTGGCGCACCATTTGTATATCTTTATCAAGATCTCCTGAGGGGTCATGGATGGTAAAATATTCTCTGACGTTGCTGGGGAGGATCCTGATGAGGGTGCTGAATGTGTGCACGTCCCGGGTGGCTGTGTCTGCCCCTGGGTAAGCAGCGGTGGTGAGTTGCCTGGCCTGGATAAGTGTGTCATCCAGATTATCGTCGTAAATAAGGGCGTCTAGTAGTGACAATGCAACGACCTTTCCTAGTGATGGGGTGGCAGCTTGGGTTACTCTGCCCTTAAATTGAGCCCAAGTTAGATCAGGGACAAATTTTGTAGTAATGCGTGAGGCTATCTTTCCCAAGTGTGGTAAAGTTACTGCTATTTTTTCTCTGTCGTTTTCAAAGCCTATGTTGAGTATGGGTTCAATCATACACATGTATGTGTCGATATCGTATTGTTCGGGGTCAAATCTTGGTATGGGAATGTGCATTTTGGTGGCCATTTTGATAGTTTCCCTTACTGTTCCTTGGTGTTCTACTGACAACCGGTGTCACGAATTTTTTACATCGTAAAATCATGTAACATAAATTGTGACATCAAGTGATTTTGCGGGAGGAACAAATTATTATGAAATGTACGATGTTTCGCTCGTTCTCTCAAACCGTCCGCTCGCGTGCTTGTATTCGCATCAAGTTGTCAAATCTTTCGTCATTCTTTCACTAGTGATTGTTTTTATGTGCGGGCGGTGCGTTCCTCTGAGCGATAATTTCTGAATTATCGCTTCCGTCTCCTGGCCGTTATGTAAGGCCACACCCTTTCACACACTCTTCACGTCGGGCACTCAAAATCAGAGTTAGTCTGTCTTTAGCCACGGAATGAGCGGGTTGTGTCCGTACGAAAGCTCGAGTGATCACTTTCTTAGCGATTTCAGATCTCAGCTTGTATTGGCGTGTGTTCCCAAAGCTCCCACCAACTTGGTGATCGACTTCAGCACGGTCTCATCTATACCGATTAGTATTTTCTTTTATTTTCCTAGGCTTAAGTTTTTGGGATATTTAGCTGTTTGTCTGAGTGTTTGAGTGAGTGCATTTCCCTTTCTGGATTTGAACTGGAGTCATGTAACGTAAATTTATTTTCTTGCATTCAATAAATTTACAGTTCGTTTTCTTGAGCTCTGTTAAATGTAACAGTCGTGTTTAATTTTCCTACATATTTAGTACAGTTTTGCTACTCCACGTTAGCACAACTCTTTATATTAATCACGACTGGTACCTAGTCCAGCTTTTGGCATTAATCCTTAAATCCGTTGTGCTAGCTAGGAGTTTGGCTCAGCCAAGATCCTGATTATTATTATTATTATTATTATTATTATTATTATTTTTTAATGTTAAGGGGAGAAACTAACTTTCTCAGAGGCCAACGTTACAATATTACAGCCTACTTGAGCGTCTAGTCTCTGTTGTGTACCGTTGAGAAAGTCTATAAATTCTCGACTCTAGAGAATTGGCGAAGTAAGCCAGCATAAAGTGAAATCGCCACTTGATTTCACGAGTCTATTCTTTCTTAATAAATGACTCGATAGTCTTTCCTAGCACACATAGCTATATATTGTATACTCCAATTATACAATATTACATTTTCCTCCTGAATTACATTTT